>PVJH01033217.1:0-21778 GCA_004026705.1 Nesogale talazaci
GGGACATTATTTTTGAAGCTTATCCGTCAATACTGTCTGGGTCGCACCTGGGCTGGTTGGTAACCACTAGGCGGTGCTGCTGCTCCACCACCCTTCCAGGAGCTCCTTGGAGAGGCTGAGAGAACTGCGGGCTGTGGGGGGCTAAGGAGAGGCTCAGGCTTGGTCTCCCAAGTCAGAGGCCTGTGTGGGTGCTGGAGACAGGGGAGGGCGAGGCCTGGGACTCCCTGCAGGGCTGTGCAAATGCTCAGAGCCTGGGTGAGCTGGGATTGCGGTGAAGCAGAACAGTCATTTTGCAAAGGGGTTGCAGGTAGCACACCGCTAGCAGCCTGACCACAACGGGTTAGGGGTGCTGGGGGGGTAGGTGGTATCAGTATATAAACTCCTCACCCTTAGGGGTCACTGCCATGACTCCCCAGCACTAGGGAAGTCACGACTCTGGTCCTTCATCTCCACCTGCCCCCTGGTGTGGGGAGTTGGAAGCCTGTGACCCCGCCGGTCAGCAGTTCAAAACCAGCAGCTGCACGAGAAAGAGAAGACTGTCTACTCCCACGAAGAAGTGCAGCCTCTGAGACCCACGGCGGGCAGTTCTCACCCCACAGGGTCACGGTGAGTCGGGACCACTTGACATCAGCGTGTTTGGTGTCAGGGATCACCGTCCCAACGGCAGGGAAGGGCAGGAACAGAGACCACCCATCCCCCCTGTGAACAGACTCCCTGTTAAGAGTTGAAAGCCCCATTTCAAACTTGTTGCCAATCACCAGAAGGTGCTACGGGTATCCTGTCTGGCGAGAGAGACAGGTGTCGGCGACTGAGGAGATTTTCAGAGTCGTGGAAGCAGCTGTAAGTGGGAAGGAGGGCAGAACAACTCCCTGTGCTTCCTGAGAACACCCTCGTGTTGCTCCATTTCCCCGGAGTGGGAAGGATCACTGCAGTGAGAGCCTCAAGGAGGGAAGCTTGTGAGGCCCCCAGCCCCCAGGAAACCCTGTGCTGGGGCCCAGGGAGATAGGGCAGCCTCACCTCTCGTCCCCCTTCCCTCAGTCATGATCCTGGGGGCCACATTGCAAGGCTCCGTGCTGAATGCCAAAGCCCCACCTCAGAGAGGAGTCATATCTGTTCTGCATGTCTGAGAGGTAGGGGCGGCTAGGCGAGGAACAGTGCAGCTCTTGACATTAAAACTGTAATTTATTGATGCGCAGATTGTGAGCTCCCGTGGCCAAGCCCCAGGGACCTTCCTGCAAGCTCGTGCTCCGAGGTGCATCCCAGAAGGCAGGTAGACCATGCTGACAGACGGTGCTGTGTGGCAACTTAGAGGACGCTGCTCATTTCAGTGCTCTTTGAAGGCCACACCCCTCCCTCTCTCCACACTCAGACAGAGGGTGAAACTCACCTTGGGGAGGCAGGCCCTCCGTGTGTGAGAGAGGGGTGACACCATCATTGTCCTCTGCCCTCTGCCCTGTGGAGACAGGAGGACCAGCCTCTTCTCAGCCCCCTCACAGGCCTATAATCAGGGGAAATCTCCCACCGCCATGGCCCCTAGAGCCCTCTGCTGGGTGGTCCTGTGGCTTCTGGGGGCAGGTGTGTCCCCCCAAACAAGAGATCCGTCTTTCCAACATTCCTGATTGTGATGGCAACTGCTCCCTGTCTTGAACTCTCATATTCTCTCTTCTTCTGCAGGGCACGAGGGCACTAGAGTTACCCAGACACCTAGCCACGTGCTGGCCCAGAAGGGGCACAAGGCGTCCCTGAACTGCGAACTGATTGCAGGTCACGATGCCCTTTTCTGGTACAGACAGGGCTCGGCTGGGGCCCTGGAGGTTCTGGTTTATTTCCGCAGTCGGACTGTTGTAGAGCAGACGGAGACGACCAAGGACCGCTTCTCTGCAAAGATGCCTAACGGATCCTTCTCCAGCCTGAGCATCAGCACTGTGGAGCCGGAGGACTCCGCCCTGTACCTCTGTGCCAGCAGCTTAGCCACAGCGGGGTGTCCTCAAGCCCTCCCTGTGCAGAAACCCGCAGACGTCCCCTTCACCTGAAGAGGTCACAGGCAGGAAAAAAAGGGAACTTCCTGAACGCCGGGAAAGTGACCATTCCTTCCCGGTGCCCCCCGAAGGCACTCCTGACACAGGAGGGAGCTCATCTCGGCTGCCTTCCATGGAGAAAGAAAGGGGGGACCTGGGGTGCCCAGTAGGGAGCCCACATTGACACTGTGGCCAAGGGGTTCAGAGCCAGGCCCAATGCAAAGTTGACCTTGGAACAAAGCCATGCCAGAAATCCAGGAGCTCTACACACAGACATGGGGATGGGGCTGAGGCGGGGGTGGGCAGTGCAGATGGGGGCAGAGCTGGTCCATGGGCTCTAAGGGATATTCTTGTCCTCTAAGGTCATGATGAGTCCACATCGAGGGGTCTCTGGGTCTCTTTAGCTTGCGAGGTTCTCTGAGCCTGGAGCAGCGTACCGGTCTCACAGAATCTAGAAAGCGCAGTGTTCCAGCTAGTTAGGGTGTGGGGTGGAAGCAGAGAGCCCAGGTAGCTCCACATGGCACCGCAGTGGCCCAGGCAGTGCTGGTGACGGGCGCCCATGGGTTCTAGAATGCTGCTGGCGTCACCCGGGGACTGGAGACAGGGAGTGACAAGTCGACCTAGCCATCTGAAGGCTGCGGTTGGGGCAGAGTGGAATATTCTGTCTTCCCGTCTGAGCAGGCTGAGGCTGAGGGAGGGGATCACAAAGCGCAATTGGAGTGTGTCCGAGAGGGATGGGGAGCCTGGTGCCAGGATGTAACAAATCCTGGTCATGAGACATGACCAGTAAAGCAAGCCTAGCATCTTGGGATCAGACTTGTCTCAGTCGCTGGGATGTGAGAGAAAAGAGATGTCGGGGCTAGGTGGGAGGGTGAGGTGAAGTCTTGACTCTGACTGCTGATTCCCCCATGAGGTTAAAAACCTCAAACGAGCACACAGTGTCATCGATTCAATCCGATGCGTAGCTGCCCCACAGAACAGAACAGAGCTGTCCCTGTGGGAACAGAGAAGCTCCTTTCCCCACCCCTCTGAGGCCAATACCTACTTAGACACCCAGGCAGGGCAATACTAATGGATTCCTGCTCTTCTCCACCCCCACAGCCCAAGTTCGACTGCCCCCAGAGAACCTTGGCTCCCTCTGCCCCCACGCCCCTAGAGGACACCCCTGAGACTGAGGACCTTGGCAAGACTCTCATGACACTGCCAGCCTCTCCTCAGAGGGCCACATGGACATGATTGTCCTTCCTCATCGGGAGATGTTCTCCTGGCTCTGTCCCTGCCCCGGGCTCCAGGCTTCTCAGTTGGGTGTCCCTGTGCCTCCTAGAAACCAAGGAACCCCTGTCACTCTAACTTGTGACCCAATTCCTAGACACAATGGCACGTGCCTGGTCCCTCGGGGCTGCAGGGTAGGAGTGGACTTAACGGTCTGGTCACTGAAGGTGGAGCCCTGGGACTACGCAGGGCTGCCCAGGGGCCTGTCTCAGCAGAGAGGACAGAAGGACCACAGACACCCCTGTGTTAGTCTGGATAGAATAGAGCAACAAACCCAGGGAGATTCCTATGTAGAGGAATGAGTTGTATATGGCAAGGTAATTGTCTATTGAGAAAACACCCCAGCCCGGTCCAGATCGAGTCCATAAGCCTGATATTATTCCATACGTCTGATACTAGTCCATACATCACTCTTTAGACTCATGCAGTCATGGACAACCGTGGTGACCAAGAGCAGGAAGCTCAGAGGCCGGTGGGAGCAAAGTCTTGTAGATCCCATGACACTGGAAGCATCGCAGAGCTGTGTCTTAGAGTCTCAGTGTAGCGCCACATGGCTTGTCCTCAGAAAGATGGAGGCAGAGAGAGGGTGTGGCCCACCTCCAGGGAGAAAGAGAGGAAGTTCCTGGGATCCTCCTGAGAAGACCACGCCCACCATGAGGCAACATCAGGTTGTGACCTGATTGGCAGACTAGACTCCATCCCTGCACTCTATGGAGTTGGCGCAAGATGATCCACTTCATTCACTTGACCTTCCCCGGCATGAGGGGGCTTTTCACATACGCACAGAAGGTCTGTGTCCACCATGCATCCAGCTGACCTGGGGTGTCCTTTTCCCAGCAGCCTGGGCTCACTTAGGGTCTCTGGACACATTCTGGTCACTCACACAGCATTTCACACTTCCCTTTCGATGCAAGAGGCGACCCCAAATCATGCTGTGATTCACCCGATGGCCGCATTTGCTGTATTTCAGTGGTCTGGACCCTAACCTGGGCTGTCTCCAAGGTGCCTGTCCATTCTCCCCCTGCTCCCAGTGGTCCAGCCTGTGGTGGGGGTCTCCAGTGCATTTCTGCAGTAACAGTTCAGACACAGCTACTCAGAGCCATGCCATCTCCCACACCCCCTCCCCTCTGCTCAGAGCAGCCCTTGTCTCCTACCCCAGAAAGCACAGGAAGAACCAGGCTCCACTTTTGAAGTCCAGGAGCCTCTCACGACAATAAGGATGAGGCGTGCGTAATGTGGGACTTTCTGACTTCCCTTATGAGAGATTGCTCTGAGCACTCCTATTTCTTAAGCGCATGGGTGCTATCCTGACAAGGAGTCCTGGTTGCACAGAGTTGAACACTGGCCTGCTAACCACAAGGTCAGCAGTTCGAAACTACCAGCTACTCCTAGAGGGACAGATGGGCCTGCCTACTCCCATGAAGGGTTAGTCTCTGAAACTCCCAGGGGCTGTTCCACGCTGGGCGGCAGGGTGGCCGGGAGTCTGAGGTGACTCGATGGCAGCGAGCTTGGTTTGGGTTCAGTGTGATCCAGGCCCACGAGGTAGATACTGGACTCACGGAGATGGTGCCATGGTCGTGCCTCGTGCTGCGAACCACAAGTTCAGCAGTTTGGAATCGCCTGCGCCTCTGTGGGAGAAAGTGAGGCTTTCTGCTCCCGGCCAGAGGGACAGTGTGGGAAAGCCAGGTCAGTTCTAGTCTGGTGCATTCCAGGTTGGAACAGACTCTCTGACAGTGAGTGAGTGAGTGATGGAGACGTCCAGACTCAGAAATTCACAGGGTGTGTCTGCCCTCCCCTGAGCAGTTGTTGTGAGTCGGCATCAACTTCAAGGTTGGTGGTTTGAAGCCACCCAACAGCTCCAGAAAAAAAGACCTCACTATCTGCTTCAGTTAAACTCGGAGCCAAGAAACCCTGGAGGACTCGGTTCTATCCCACGGGCTTGTCCTGGGCCGGAAGTGCCTCGGCAGCTCCAGGCATGTCTTCCTGTGTGCCCCTGACTTCCCGTGCTTCCCCTGGGTCCTGGTGTGCTGCCAGAAGGCTCCTGCCCACCCTGCGGTGATGCTCCTAAGGATCTGGGGCTCAGCCAAGACTCTCTCCTGGGGCCTCTGCTACCAGGAAGACGAACGCATTTACCCAACAGAAATCAGAATGGACAGAGGCTGGTTTGCTACCAGTTTGGAAGAGGCTTGATGATGATGGTGGTGGTGATTTATAAGCTATGTAAGTCTAACTAGAATATGTCATTTCCAAGTCAATTTCAAAGCCAACTCCCCCATCTCAATCTCATTTCTCAGGTTCCAGCCAGGTCCTTGGTCGCGTGATTAAAGGCAAGGCCATTTCCCCCACAGGGCTGGGGTGATTTTGTTATAGCACGGCGGGCTACGTCTCAGACGCTGGGTGTCCTACAGCCTCCGAGGAAGAGTCAGATGCAATATCATGAGTGCCAAGAGGGTGGGGATGGGGTGGAGGTGGTGGGTGCATCTGAGGAGAGCGTCTCCAATACGGTTCCTTGTTTAGACGCAGTCTGCACTGTTTCCCTGCCGCTGGAAGAGATTCCATGTGAGAAGCGTGAAGCAGGAAAACCTGCTTTGAGTAGTAGCGTGGCCTTTGGACCTAGACAAACCAGAGAATGACCAGAAGACTTAGCCACTTCTTCAGTCCACTGGTGTGGCAGCCGAGGGTCCAGATTTTGTCTTGGATGAGCAGCTGGAAGAACATCAAAGCCCTGGGGGACCACCGGTGGGGGCAGCTGCCCTGTGACAGGGTAGGAAGAAGATTTCCCAATGGCCACCAGGAGGCATCATGGTACCGCTGGTGACCACACTCAGCCAGAGGCATCGCAGGGATGGTGCTGCACCGGGGTGCAGATGGCTGGCAGACGGAGTACCAGGGAGGTGAAGACAGCTAATGCCCTCGGCTCCTAGATGGAGTGTGGACTGGAGCACACTCAGAATCCACGGGGGGAGGGGGGAGTGGAGGAGATTAGACAGTCTGCTTCTAGCCATCGAGGCCCTGCTGATGCCCCATCATGCAGGGGATGTCATGACTTGGGACGGTTAGTGTGCAGACCTCAGTTATCTGTCAGTGACGTGGATGTGAAATACACAAGCATTAGCACCATCTGTGCATGTGTGCCGGGGTTCTGTGCCACCCTGGAGAGAAGAACCCAAACCCGTTGGAGTCCCCTGCATGCTGATCCTGCCAGGCAGAGCGGGGTGGCCCGTGAGGTTCCTAGTACATTGTCTCTTCATGGCAGACTGCCCTGGCTTGCTCCCTTGGAGCAGCTGCTGGGTTTCAGCCACCACCCTTGGGTGAGCAGCTGAGCGCCTTAGTCCAGGAGCCATGTAGCCACCTTCTATGAAGCGAGAAAGGGGACTTGAGTGGATGGACATGGGTCAAGTTAAAAAACAGAAATCAACACCTCTCTCTCTCTCTCTCTCTCTCTCTCTCTCTCTGAGCAGCTGATGGCTTTGAACTGCTAACCGTGGAGATCGCAGCCCAGTGGGTAAGCATGAGGTCAAGGGTAAACTGCTTCTGGGTTGACCCAGAAGCTCTGCACAGCATCATCGTTAGGACTGCCCCTGGCCCTGTGACGTCAGCAGCTGCCAGCAATGAGGGACTCTTCACTCCAGCTCCTGACCAGAAACCAGAGCCTGTAACAGACAGACACTCCCTCCTGTTCTGGCCTTGCCATGGGTCCCAGGCTGTTCCCCTGGGTGTTGCTCTGTCTCCTGGAACCAGGTCAGCCCTGAGCCTTGGATGAAGGCTCTCTCGTCCTCAGCTCTGAAGTCCACGGGCGGGGCGCACGTGGTGGTGGTGAGCGGAAAGATCAGAGGGCCACATCCACACAGAGAGATCTTGGAAGGGGGGCTTGGCCATCTTTGTCTGAAGAAACAGGCCCTGGTGGCACTGTGGAGCCCAGTTCTACTCTACAATGCGGGGTGGCCGTGAGCCAGTGCTGACCTAGTGAGGACGAACCGGTTGTCGGTTAGTCCTGAAAATTCAGTCACTGAAGACCCCACAGAACCCATGTTTGGGGGCATGGGACGGGGGGCTCTGAGCTGGAATTGACTCAGTGGCTGCAGGACTGACCCCTCATTTTATGACTTTCTTTGGTAGCAGCGACTTCAGCCTTCTTTGGGGTTCTCTTTCCCTTTTCTTCCTACAGGTCCCATGACTGCTGAAGTCACCCAGCGCCCCAAATACCAGCTTACCAGGGTGGGGAAACCAGTGACCCTGGACTGTTCTCAGAACCTGAATCACGATGCTATGTACTGGTACCAGCAGAAGCCCAGCCAGCCTCCCAAGCTGCTGCTCTACTACTATGACAAGGAACTGAACAAGGAGAGGGACACCTCGGACAACTTCCAGCCCAGTCGGCCCAACACGTCTTTCTGCAGCCTTGGCATCAGCTCGCCAAGCGTGGGGGACTCAGCCGTGTACCTGTGTGCCAGCAGTAGAGACACAGAGCTGCAGGCCTGCCTCCTCTCTGCTCATAAACTTCCTGACCAGCAAATTCATGAAGCTTCTCTGGGACCCAGCCGCCCACTTTTGGCAGCAACAGGAAGTGGGTTTATGGCTTCAGGGTCTCATTTGCTGGCAGGAGCTGGACATAAACATGCCAGGCCCTTGTCAGTTGCAGCAAGAGAAAAGCAGTTACAGTGGCCAGTATTGAGGGTGTGGCATCCTCCCAAGACCAACTTCAGCACCTATTCTCTCTTGCATTATTGATCTAAAGTGTAATGCGTTTTTGTCCTCTTCAGTAGAAAAAGAGGAACCTTTATTTGGTTTTGTAGTTGTTTGTCTCCATCAAACGCAGAGGCTTAAAAAGAAAACAAGCAAACAAACAACAACAACAACAACAACAACAAACATAGCAAAAGTGCTTTGTGAAAGATTGGGAAAGCCCAGTCAATGTGCATGAGCTGGATTATCTGCCTTTGATCAATGCTTAGAGTTTTTCAGGTGCCAGGAGAACCCATGTCTTCACACAGATTGGGGCAACATCAGAAACTATCCCAGATAATCTACTTTAGAGGCACTGCACTAACGGGCCATCTCTGGAGTTGCAGGTTCTGCTGTGATGGTTGAATGGACATCTTAAGTAGATCAAGAAATTGGGCTGAAAGGAGGATATGTAGTCGATGGAGCTAAACATGTGGGGGGACCCCCCTGAGATATGTGGGAGCTCCAGGGCAATCTGAAAGGCAGGTCATCAGAGTGAGGGAGACAGCTTCCTGCAACTGAGCCAAATGAAACACCTCATGCCTGGCCAAGGGGGAGAGATGTCTTCTAATCTATCCCTGAGGGAGAATCGTGTTCAGAATTCAGGCAAACCCCATTGATGCTGAGGTGACTGGCATTGTCCTAGCTCATGCCATGTTTTCCCCGAGCCTGACCTCAGTCTCTTTGGGGTTTTCTTGACATTTTGTTTTGCTCAGAGGCAAGCACACTGGAAGTAGATGCCCATGTAACCCTGAGAATTCTCCTTGTTTCAGTGCCCAAAAGGCTAATTTCTGCTGCCTGATTAGTCACAGAGGCAACCTGGGCCTGCCCCAAGACGTGAAGACTCTTATTCTGGCTGTTTGCTCATATCCAGCCATCGTGTGCTGCAGTGATCTTGAAGGCGGGGTTAATGCAAAGCATCTGAGGAAGGCCTTCCCTCCCCGCAGCTGTGATTCCAAATTCAAAAGCATACGAGCTCTCTGTATTGTGAGCACAGATAGGACCCCAAAAAAGCAGCCTGTGTCTCCCCACTGTGTCGTCTTCTGGTCAACTCTTCCCTGTCTCTCTAACAGGGAGTGAATTGGTTGTCCTGCTTCAGGGTAAAAACCTTATGGTGGGATAAAGATGGTAAGATAATTTACGGATAAATGTAAAATTGTATACATTAAAAATTAACAAAGACTGTGATAGATTTCGTGTCAACTTGTTCTGACTAAAAAAAACCAAATTCATAGATACTCTTATGTGCCTAAGGAAGAGCTTTCAATAATTGGGCAATTGGATATTGCGATAACTTCCCAGATCAAGTCCATACATCTGATATTAGCCCATATGTCCAATACTGAGCTATAAATTCCTCTTCAGACTCACATTCCAGTGGGTGTTGTGTTCTGCAGATCCAGTGGTGGGGGAAGCATCCCAGCACTTGTGTAAGTCTCTGTGTGGCTCCTCCAGCTCCAGGCCTCTGGCTTCATCAGCATAGATCCATGTGATTTGTCAGCAGAGAACTCTTGCAGGGAGAGTGTGTATCCCACTTCCACGGAGGGAGACTGGAGTTCCCAGAATCCTCAGGAGAAGGCCATGCTCTCACAGAGTTCTTATAGGCTATGACCTGATTGATGGGCGAGCTTCCAGCCCTTTGCTCAGGTTGACAGGAGATGATGTAACTGTCACAACAGGTTCCTCTGTGGTTGAGCAGTAAGTCCTTCCCAATAAGGTACAGGTCACAGACTGATGATGGCTCCTTGGGGCTGTGGCCTATATAAGACACCCTGAAGAGAACTAGCCTCTCCTTCTCACCCCTCTTTTCCTTCCTGCTTGCTCGGCTCCTGCATCTGGTTTGAGAACTGGCAGCTCTCCCTGAGAACTCCCACTTCTTGTCAATTTTGGATTCATGCCACCCTGCACCCAGTGGCTTGTGGTCCACCACCTTCCTACCCCACCTTCCTGCTTCATCAGCTGGCAGTTGTGTCAATCTGGAGGGACCTCCAGCTGGCATCTGACCTCTCAGACTTGAGTTAGGTTGGACTGGGTGCTTCCTTCAAATAGCTTTTTTTCTGATATAAAGTTCTTCCTTATACAGATATGATTATCACTGGTTTTGTTTCTCTAGACAACTTGGCCTAACAGGATGATGTAGAAGACGACTTCAAGGGTAATCCTAAAGAGATTTTTATAAATTTGTAATACATCCTTTACTGATAGTAATTATAGTAACAATAGTTGCTGTTATCTAAGCACTTACTATAACTAGACACTATGGCTGTTTTGTTGGTTTTCTTTAGACATATCTTAGAAAATAACAAAGGAAAGAGAGAAGGAAGACAGGAAGGGAGGAGAAGAGAAAGTAAGCCAGCAGTAGGGGGGGAAGAGAGGGAGGGATAGAAGGAGTGAAGAAAGGAAGAAAGAGAAAATAAAGGGGGGGAGAGAGAGAGAAGAGGGAGGGAGGGAGAGCATGACACTCCAGGACAATCTAAGAAAGTGTCAAGATAGGTGGTGGGAAATGCTTGAGCCAAAGGAATCCCTTCGAATAGAACTAAAGCAAAAGACAGGATATATGACATAACCATCCTCCAGTCCTTGGAAAACAAGAAACGCAGGACTGCATTTCTGGAAAAGCAAGAAATGAATGGGGAAATTTCTGTACACAGGGAGAGGGGGCTTACAAATACACAAAGCGTGGCACACTTGCTGCTAATGAGACAGACTTTGAAGTTTGTAGGAGTCCAAACAGCTAGAATTTGTGAGAAAGACCACCCCAAAAATGACAGAAGAAACTAAACAAAGACCAAACTCCAGATACTTCTGGAGGCTCTCCATATGGGGAGTGTGTTGAGGAGGTTGCCAAGGCATTTGAGAAGAACTCAGAGAGCATTCACCAGTTTTCTCCAGCTGTGTCCATTTCAACTCAGTGATCCAATACAGGGTGTCCTTGACTGCACATTGTCACAGGAGCAGACAGTTCATCTCTCTACCTTCCAGTGGATGGTGGATTTGAACCACCAACCTTTAGAGTAGCAGTCCAATGCTTACCCAACATTTCCACCAGTGGTTCATGTTTTGGTAGTGGGACACAAAGAACCTAGAACAGCAGTTGCAAATACAACTCCAAGACTGGCCATGTGAGGGGAGAAGTGCTTTCAAGATGGCAGAAAGAAAATCCCCACAGATTCCTCTCCAGTAAAATAACCATTGTTGGTGAGGGGGCAGGGGAACATCCCACTATTTAACATCTCTGGATATTTTACCAAGGCATAGAGCACATGGAGACACATGCACTCAAGAAAATCTACTAAATGTTTCTAAGAACAGTAAAAGAGTCTATGGCATATGAGCTCTGACCCACATGCCAAGTCAATGTTACACAAGTTCCACTTCAGGAGGTCAAGAACATAGAGACTTCCCACCTTCCCATCTCCAGTCTAGGGCTACTGTTTTTCCCTAGCATATCAGAGTCCCAGCATGTCTTCTCCCCACTTCCAGTTCTGTGTGTCACACACTCTACTCCAGACAAGCACAACCCTTCCTCCACCCTGTGTCCACTTGTAGATGGATGCTCTGCCCCAGGCACAATAGGACAGGAGTCGAAACTTTGTCATTCTCATCACGCAGCTTGCTCATTGGGAGGGCATTGCCCAGGGAGACAGGTAAACTAAGGAAACTAGTGGCTCATGGGCAGAGGTGTCCTTCCAAGAGATTCAGAGAGCCCAGCCCATAAAACACTGTCATCCTTGGAACAGGGTGAATGGCCAAGGAGATAGCTTATGCCAATGAAGATTTTCTTTCTTTTTTTTGTTGTTGTTGTTGTCTGTTTGTTTGTTTTTGGCATCACTGCCCACTGATGGTCTTGGGAGCTACCCAACCTTGCTCCTGGAGAGCTGCTGCTGGATTTGAACCGCCAAGCCCATGGGTCGCTGTCCCACACTCAACCACGTATGCCACCGGGGCTCAGCCCCAATATTTTTTTTCTTAATCACAACAATGCACCGGCTCATTCTTTCAGGTTAGTAAGGCTTATCTTATAAGAATCTCTTTGAAAAGCTTTACCCCATCAACATGGAAGCCCCAATTCTCCCCTATCTGGCTTCCAATTTTGTGTCCAAAATTCAAAGATGATTGAAAAGCAATAAAATTTGTGTCGCCCAAAGATGCCAATGTTACAATTTTGATGTAGTGCAAATCAAAGAACCTGGGACTCTTCAGGGCAGGGTTGGATCAAAAGAAAAGCCATCTTTAGAAAACCAAGATGAAGGCTATGTCAAGAAACAGTAGCTTCACATTTTTATATTTTCATTTGATGAAATTTTCCTGACTCTGTAGTGATCTTTTTTGACTTGCCTTTGTAAAAGTCGTGAATCACAAGCATAATTTTGAATTTAGAGTGTGCGTAACATAGAAAACTACATGCACTGTGATTCCATCTACATAAAAGAAAGCGAAATGGCATCAATACTATGTATATTGACAAACGTGTAAAAGCTAGAAAGAAATTCACAGCATTAATAAAAGGAAGGTTTAGAATAGTGGCACCTCTGAAGGAAGAAAACAGGATGGTTTAGAGAAGAGGAGCACTCTGGAAGGAGATGAGATATCACATCCGTTGTGATCACCTTTCGAGTACATGCAAGCTAATTTTGTTTGAGCCCCTTCTACATCATGTCAATGCGAAAATACTGTACAAAGTCAATAGCAAGCATCTCCTTTCAAAGTGAAAAGACTAACTAATCCGCATAAAATTGTTGTTTGGTTACCTCTGGCAAGTAGGGATTCATGGAAAAGAAGGAGAATGGGAGACAAAGAAGGCATTCACATATTGTCCAAGACGTGTTTTTTAAATAGAAGCAAAGCAGAGACCAAGAAACAAAGACAAACAAGTGACGAATGATTTTCCTACAAACTGACAATGCCTGTGGCCACCCCTTTGAGAAAAGGCAAGACTGCCTCTTATGACTTGTGGAGTATTTCTCTCTCTAGTACAGAGCTACACCCTGAAGACTTGGGTGAGATCAACAGGTCCTGTCACAGACAGCTTCCTGCAGGAAACAGAAAGCCTGCTGCCTGCATTCTCCCCCTAACTCTGCCATGCACCCAGCAGTCATGGGCATCATGGTCCTTTGTCTCCTGGATGTAGGTAAGTAAGTCTTTCCTGAAAGTGCCAGTCTTCAACCTCAAGCCTTTCCCATGCCCATTTCACCTCACTCCCTTCTGAGCTCACTCCCCAATTTCTATCTCTTTTCCTTGCAGGTTTCCTTGATGCTGAAATCACCCAGATACCAAGATATCTGCTCAAAGGGAGAGGACAGAATGTCAAAATGGACTGTATCCCAATGAAAGGACACAGTTATGTCTACTGGTATCAACACACGCCAGGAAAGGAGTTCAAGTTCTTGATTTCCTTCCAGAATCAGAAAGTCTTTGATGAAACAGCGATGCCTCAGGATAGGTTTTCAGCCAAGTGCCACCAAGACTCAGCCTGCAGTTTTAACATCCAGGCAGCACAGTCAAAGGACACTGCTGAGTATCTCTGTGCCAGCAGTCTGTCCACAGTGGGAAACATCAGTTACTCCTGCTGCATAAACTCATGTGGCCCAGAGGAGGAAGCAGGTGACTTTGGCGCACTGGGTGCAAGGAAGTAGCAGAAGCTAGAGCTGTCCTCAGCCAATGGGGAGTCTATTGCAAGGATAGACATAGACCCTCTCAAAAAAGATGTGAAATTCAAGGATCAGTTGCTTAGAGTCAATTCAGACTCACTGAGGCCCTATGTGTGTAGAATAGAAACATGTTCTATCACGTTTTCAGAATGATGGGTTTTCTGGAGTAGATTGGCAAGCTGTCTTTCTCTGCGGTGCATCTGGGTAGGTCAAACCACAAACCTTGCATTTAGCAGTTGAGAACTTATCATTGTGTTGCCCAGGGACTCCATAGAAATTCCAAGCAGGAATGCAGAACTCCCTCAGAAACTATCTGGCATTGAGTCCTGTAACTGCAACATGTCTGCATTGGTGATTCTGATTTCTCTCTCTTGGTGCTCTGGCTCCCTGTCACCATCAATGGTCTACTCCGTGTCTTAGCTCTCGCATCATAAGCAGAAGATGGTGTATTGTGATTGGACTCCTCCGATGACATTGAGAAGGACCAACTCCACTTTCTCTCATCCCAGACAACAACACGTTAATGTCTAGGCAAAGGGAGATGCTGTGTATCAATCCTACCTTGGTAGGCCACCTCATTCACCCAGAGCACAAACATATCTCTGTTAATGTTCTGTCATCATCATTCCGTCCACAAATCTGGCCATTCTAGTCCAGCCCCTACTCAGCTTTGGAGAAACTGCCACATTTCGCTCATTTCAACACGCAGAAGCCATTTTCATCACTCTCAGAAACCCAAACTAACTTCTTAGTTCTGAAGGAAAATGCCGTTCATTCTGATCCCTGGAAACAGCAGCTCTTGTTTTGTTTTGTTTTTCTGGGGTAATCA
This sequence comes from Nesogale talazaci, assembly GCA_004026705.1. Taxonomy (NCBI): domain Eukaryota; kingdom Metazoa; phylum Chordata; class Mammalia; order Afrosoricida; family Tenrecidae; genus Nesogale; species Nesogale talazaci. Next base: position 14,496 of record PVJH01033217.1, read on the forward strand.
CATGACCTCTTATTCAAGCATGAACAAGAAGAGACACAACAATCATCGTTGGTATCAAGGAGGGCAACACTGGGATGTGTCACTAGAAAAAGGTCAATCAACAGAAAAGGATCACATGTGTGGTAGTCACATGATTTCATGTCAACTTGATAAACAGGGTGAAGGGGTGGAATTTAGCCTGTCAATCAGGTCACAGCCTGATGATGAGTCCTGGTGGGCATGACCTTCTCATGAGTAATTTCCTCTCTTTCCCCCTGCAGGAGGGCCACACTCTCTCTCTCTGCCTTTGACTTCCTGTGGACAAGCCACGTGGGGCTATGCTGAGACCTGAGTGAGCCATGCGGCGTAGACCTGCAGACCCAGCCCTGTGATGCTTCCACTGCCATGAGATCCACAAGGGTTTTCACCCACCAGCCTGTGATCTTCCTGCATTCAGCATCATTACGAGTGGCAAAGTGAGTCTGAAGAGGAATGTATGGACTAGTATTGGACATGTGGGCTAATAGCACTACACTTATGGACTCAACTAGGATGTTTTCTCAATATACAACTGCTCTTTGATATCAAGCTCTCTTTTACACACATGTGAGTGCCAATGATTTTTTGTTTTACTCTGATCAACCCGGACTAGCACAACATGTTTTGTAAAGTAGAGGACCCACAACAACAACAAAAAAAGATGAATGAAGACCCTTAATGAGATGGTTTGACAAAGTAGCCCACATAATGGACTTCAACATAACCATGGCCATGAAGGTGACACCCCAAAACCCACCTCTGTTGGGTCCCCCCATTGTGACCTTATGCTGGGTTTCAGAGACTCTGAAGCCTTATGGAGCCATACAGGGCTCAAATTGCTGACCTTACAGTTGGCAGCCCCCCATCTAACCTGCCACACCACCAAGGTTCTGTAGATAATGGTGGCACAGACACAGGTAATGTACTTCTCTCTCTGACTTCCTAAACATGTCAGGTACAACTTGACAGCAGCCAACCTCAATGTTGTAAGTGACGTTTCCAGCTCGTTCAAAGGATGGCTTATGCTTGGTCTCCTCCAAGCCCACTGATACTCTTGTGGCTGATGCCTGTGGTCTGGTGCATGCACTCTTCTGGACCTCATAAGCTTTCTCTTGGACCTACAGTGATACCTTGGCTGTCAAACAGCTCCAAGCTGGAACATCCCACGACTCAGAAAGCAAAGTTTGGGAAAGATCTGCTCTGCTCGGTGTTCCTAACTCAGCTCCAGAGTCATACCGAAAACCCTGTGTGGGCCGAGAGTGAGCCACACGTCACGTCACGCCTCGCCATGGACACAGAGGGGGCACACTGCAGTCCAAGTGTTGCCCTCACTCAGACACACACAGTGCTTGTGTTTGTGTGTCCAAACCCTTGTCATTGTGCCTCTCCTTGCTCTTTCTTCATTTGTGCAAACTACTGGATCCAAAGAGAATGAGTGACAGCAGCAGTCCAGCTAGGAAGCAAATGGTGAGAACCACGATAGAATGAAAGGAAGGAATCCTTGTGAAAATTGAACCAAGTTGCCACTGGTCTGACTTGGTGGCTGAAGACAGCATGACCGACATACATATATATGTGACTAATATAACAAAACATGTGACACCGTTAACCATGAAACAAAGAGCCCAGACCACCAGAGAGGTGAGGAAAGGTGGCGAAAGGCAAAGAAAAACAGCACACTGTCCGCTGACATGATGGAAGGAGACTCTCCGTGCAAAGCATCCCATTGTTCCTCTTCTCCTCCAAGTTCTCTCCAGCTGCTGGGGTGCCACGGAGTCTCCAGTCAAGGTCCAGTGCCTGTACACAATTTAAATATATATGTACTCTATAGAGATTTGATATTTAATGTACTGTTGTCTATTGTTTGGGGACGCTTTAGGGGGCCATTTCTACCAACTAGCGCTGCTAACTTTGTGCTAAGGTCCTGGACGAATGAATGGGTATATGTATGTGATGCTCTGGGGTGGCTAGAGAAACAAACTCATGGGCACCCATTTGTGTTTTAGTTTTATATAAAAGAGCAATTGTATATTGAGAACACCTCAGACCATTCCAGATCAAGTCCACAAGTCCAATAGTAGCTCCTTTATCCAATACTAGTCCATAAATTCCTCTTTGGACTCATGCAGCCATACAATAGTGCCCAAAGCAGGAAGATCACAGACTGGTGGGTGGAATTCCTTATGGATCCAGTGGCTGTCAAGGCATCTCAGCACTACATTGGGTCTTCGTGTGGGGGCTCAAGCTCTGGCTCTGCCTGCATCAGGCTCCATCAGGCTCCATCAGGCTCACCGTCAGGAATGTTTCCCAGGGAGCCAGCCTGTGCCCCACCTCCAGCAAGCTATTTATCTCCTTAGCGCTTTCGAAGGAGGGCATCAAGCTGCAACCTGACTGACAGGTTAAACTCCACCCCCTCACTCTTAAGCCTCAAATTGACAGCAGATATAGAACTACCACAGTGTAATTTGAGGGCATCGGAACCAAGGATTTGGTTTTCCATGATTTCTTATGGGAAACAATATGCTCAGGTCTCAAAATTTTGGACATTCCAACATGAAGTTGGAATGAATCGAGTTACACAACAGAGGTATCATTATATTCCAATCGGATGAATCAGTTCTCCTAACAATCAAAGCTGCTTACTTAGCAGACAGAGGTCTGTGCTTCTTTGTGTGCTTGATCTCTTGGAAGAGTATGGCGATCTGGCCAACCAGAGGCTAACGACCTCCCTTGCTCAGTGTCATCCTTAGTCTTTCCTGTGAGGTCACTGATCTTCGGTCAGTTCTTGTGCCTTGATGCAGGATCCACAGAAGGAGACCACTGACTGGTTATTGTGGCTCCAGCTACCCTTGTGGGGGAAAGAGCCTGCATTGTCTCTTAGATCATCAGCAGGGGCTTCTGCCTATCTGTTGGCTAGCAAGACACCTAAGACACCCACATGGTTTTGGCTTAGCAATCTGCACATCACACGTTCAGAAACAAAGACGCTGAACCAGCGACTGCATTGATGTTCAGATGAGGGAGTGCAAACATTCATCGGATTAAGAGAGAAGGGAATATGTCTGTGAATGTCTGATGCACAGGCACAGACCTGATTACATGCTAGGTGTGCATACATGCACATGCATATATGTAAAAGAAGCTCTGTGAGCCTTGGGCACTAACCACAGAGCCAGTGGTTCAAACCCACAAGCTGCTCTGCAGGAAAAAGATAAGGCCATGTGCTTCCCTACAGAGGTACAGCCTCAGAAAACCCACAGAGGGTTCCCATGAGCCAGAGAGACTTGGACGGTGTTGGTGCTTATGTACAGTGTATTGCAGCACATTGAGGAAAGGCCAGGAAAAGACCCAGAGAATGAAACAGACAGAAATGAGCAGATAAAAAATGGCCAGAGAGCAAGGGACCAAGTGCAGGTCAGGCTCTGGTGTGAGATCCCAGGGGACCACCTGCTCTGCTGGGCAGCAGGCAGGGGCGGTTTCCACACAGAATGACGGTGGACCACACTGGTGTGCTGCTGGTCCATCCTGCAGGACCGAAGAGTCTGCTCGCACTCATGGTAACCAGGAAGTAAGGCAGGTGGACCTGAGGGAGGAAACATTGCCCAGGGGGTGAGGAAGGGCACAGAGAAGTCACTTCCCTACCCAGCCCCAGCAGGAGGAGCCTGGACTCTAGTGCCCTGGCAAAGCTGGCTTCCACTGGCCCCGCCTCAAGTGGCTTCAGGATCCCTGCCAACCTTTCATCTGGCCTTCTGACAAAGTCACCTGATCAGTTGAGAGTCTCCCCAGAGCTGGGTGCTTCCCCGCTCCTCTTCCAACAAGTGCTGGTGGCTCTAAGAGACCCTGCCCCAAAATGAGCTGCCAGGTCCTCTCTTGGGTGGCCCTTTGTCTCCTGGGAGCAGGTGAGTGGGTGCTCAGAGAAAGGCCCCTGTTCCCCTGCCAGGATCAGCTGGCTCGGCACCTCCTCTGGACTTCAGCGTCTTCCTCCGCCCCCACAGGTCCCTCGGACTCCAGAATCACTCAGACCCCCAAATACCTGATCCGAAAGGAAGGGCAAGAAGTGAGCTTGGAATGCAGACAGAATTTTGACCACGACGCCATGTTCTGGTACCGGCAGGACCCAGAGCGGGGTCTGAGACTGATCTTCTCCTCATTAAACATCGATGACATCAGGGAAGGGGAAGCAGGTGCCAGCTACAGCGCTTCTCGGAAGAAGAAGGAGAGCTTCCCCCTGGAGGGGACGCCGGCCCAGCGGAGCCAGACGGCTCGGTACTTGTGTGCTAGCAGCTTAACCACAGAGAAACACAGACACGGGCTCTCCGTGCATAAAGAGACCTCTGCCTCCCCAGCCCCAACCACAGGCTGTGCTTCAGGTCCCTGCCCTGCCCGCCTCCCCTCACCCCCCAGGCCAGCGCCTGAGGCAGCTGCGGAAGGAAAACAGAAGTGAAAGCAAATGCTTTGGAGAAGATGCTCCGTGCGTGTTCTGGGCACGCACGCTTCACGCCAGCACTGAGTAAGAGTCCCGTGCACTCAGCGCAGGAGTAAAACAGACCCACACTCACTGCCATCGAGTCGCTGCTTACTTCCAGTGACCCTGTAGGACAGGGCAGACCTGCCCCTGCGGGTTTCTGAGACCGTGGCTCTTTGCAGGAGTAGAAACCCCATCAGTCTCCAAGGAGTAGCTGGTGGTTTTGAACTGCAGACCTTGCAGTGGGCTGTCTGTCCAACAGTCCGCCACCAGGGCGCCTCAGCACGGAATTGCCTGGAACCCCTTTCCACAGGCCGGCTGGGAACCAGGCTGGCCATGACAGTCAAACAAAAGCCCCCAGCCCACTTACATCGTGGAGACCCTGGAGGGCGAAGGGGAACTTCCCCACAGGGCTTCTGAGACTCTAACTGCTCCTAGAAGCAAAGGGCTCGTCTCGTTCCTCCAGCGAGGCTGGTGTCAGCACACGGCTGACTTTCTGGTGAGCAGCCCAGTGTTCCGCCCTGGGCCCCTGCCACTAAATGAACTCACAGACTCGCCGTCCATCGATTCTGACCCATCATGGCCCCACAGGAGGGAGCAGAACGCCCCCTGGGTTTCTGAGGCCGTCGTTCTTTACAGGAGTAGAAAGCCGTCTTTCTCCTGAGACGTGACTGGTGGTTTCGAACCGCCGACCCTGAGGTCACAGCCCCGCGTGCATCCCGCCACATCGCCGGGGCTAAGGAGCCTTCAACGATCCTCTGGTGCGCATGTTCGCTTGCCGAGACTCTCAGCCAAACAGCAGTGGCATTTCAAAATGCCGCCGTCAGCCTAGGAGGGTCAAGTGTGGCACGCACTTAGAAAGGAGCGGGGGGGCCCCAGAAACAGCAACCCCCCTGTGAGTCGGTTCTGACGCACGAGGAGCCTGCCGGAGGGCGTGGGGCTGCCCACAGAGTTTTCTCGAGGACACATCTCTCCCCTGTGGGGTGCAGTCTGGGTTCGAAATGCCAGTTGCTGGCTGGCCTCTGCTCCACGGCGCTCCAGTGCCTCCTCACAGTTCTGGAGGAACCCTGGGCCTCCGCATTAGCCGCCCTGCACTGTCTGGCCTGCAGAGTCAGAGCATGGGGGCAAAGAGCTGACCGCAAGCCCAGCCAGCGGACTCACGCACACGCCCCGCCCCTCTCCTTATAGCCGGCTCAGAAAGGGCGCTGGGCTCGCTGACCGCTGCCCACCGGGAGATTCCGTCTCAGGGCAGCCCGTGTGACGTGGCTGCACCACTTCACAGAATTCGAAGTCCCTGGCTGAGAGAGACCATGCAGGTCGCATCTCTGGGGAGCCCACCAGGGGGCAGGACTGAGCCTCCTTCCTGGGAGGACCTGGGAGAGGGTGCAGAGGAGGCAGCAGGGCAGGCCCAGTCTCTGGGGAGAGCGTGCAGGGAGCCTGCCCGGGAGACGATGCTGCTGCCACTGCTGCTCCTGCTGCTTTTGGGGCCCTGTAAGCACACTCTTGTGCCTGGGCCCTCGGGAGGGGGTGTGTGTGTGTACATGCGTGTGGTGTGTGTGCGTGTGTGTGTGTGTGTCTGTGTCTGTGATTGGGATATGTGTGTGCAGCTGTCTGTGTTTGTGCATGTGGGTGTTTCGTGTGTGAGTCCATGCGTGGGGGTGGGAGTGTCTGTGAATCTATGAGACTATGAATGCATGTGAGTGTATGTATGTGCAGTGTGCATGTGGTAAGTGTGCATGGGTGTGTGTATGGCTGTGAGTGTGTGGATATGCGTGCATCTATGAATATGTGTGTGCACACACTCACGTGTGTGTTATGTGTATCCACCTGAGTGAGCATGGGGGGTGTGGTGGCCAGGGATGGGGGAAGCTGGCGCTGACCCAGGTGAGAGGGTTCAGTCATGCTCTTCAAGGGCTGAAGGACAAGGGGAGATGTCTCCAGTCAAAGGGGGCTTGTGGTCCTGGAGCTGGACAGCGTGATTGGCCTGAACAAACAAGGCTCTGAGAACTTCTGCTGGGGTCCTGCCTGCTCCTGGTCTGCAGCGGCCCCTCATCCTTTGTCTCTGTCTCCCCAGGCCCCAGGCTCGCGGCACAGGTCTCTCAGCACCCACGCAGGGCTATCTGCAAGAGCAGCACCTCCGTGAACATAGGGTGTCGTGCGACAGGCGTCCAGGCCACCACGGTGCTGTGGTACCGCCAGGCCCCGGGACAGAGCTTCACCCAGATCGGAACTTCTAACCAGGGCTCCGAAGCCACCTATGAGCAAGGCTTTACTAAGGCCAGGTTCCCCATCAGCCACCCCAACCTCACGTTTTCAGCTCTGACTGTGACTGGCGTCCAGGCTGAGGACAGCAGTGTCTACTTCTGTGCCTTCAGTGACACAGTGCCAGGCACCGACCGAGGTCCTGAGCAAGAACCTCTGCCTCACCCCACCCCCTCCCTGTGGTTCTGTGGGACCTGGGAAAGGGCATGAGGCAGGAAACCACAGCTCTTTGAATGGAGACGTGTGTGTGTGTGTGTGTGTGTGAGAGAAAAAGAGAGAGAGAGAGAGAGAGAGAGAGAGAGAGAGAGAGAGAGAGAGAATGTGTATATGTTTGCCAGAGAAAGAGAGAGAACGAGTCGGAGTGGAGAACGTAACTTGAGAAACCCAGAAAATGCCCATGGCGCTGGGCCAATAAAGTGACCATTGACATCGAAGTGTCCCTGGGTTGAAAATGACAAAGCCTGGGTGGTTGTCTGGACTCAGCTACATCACCATCATGGAAAACATGGTTGGAAAAATATGACTATAGATAGATGCA
>PVJH01033218.1:0-21814 GCA_004026705.1 Nesogale talazaci
CCCCCCCCCCCCCCCCCCCCCGCCAACAGACAAGCCCAGGCCTCAACAAAGAAGCGGTGTCTGAGTCCGCAGCCTGCGCCTCCAACCGGAAGGCAGCTGCGGGCCTGAGCGCGGCACAGCCGGACTTCAGCACGGCCCGCTGGACAGCTCCACCCTGGGCCTGGTCCCTGGAGGGGCTGCGGTCCTCAGGAAGCCGCCTCCTGCTGTGCACCAGACACAGGGCGAGGCCGGAGCTGCGCAGGCGCCCTGGGGCGTCGCAAAGACCCGGCGTCCGGCTTCTGTAGGAGGCACGGATCTCTGGCAGGAGCCCAGAGCCTAGGGTTCAGTGTCACCCCCGCCCCCATCAGCTGTGCACCCAGCAGAAGCCAGTTCAGAAGGGCGGGGGGGAGGGTCGTCCTAGGGGCTGGCCCTTCCTGGACTTGGCCTCACACTGAGGCCCATGATGATCCCGAGTTTGGGCGGCTACGCTTGCTGGACAGGGGGTCCAGGACACGGCACGTGGTCCCTCGGTGCAGAGGCGCCCGGCAGCGGCTCCCTCCACGCCCTGTGATCTGAGAGCTTCAGACCCACCCCGAACCCACCTTGCGGGGTCTGCAAAGTTCCCGCTCAGCCCTGATTGCTGGGCACCAGGCGCAAAGACCCCTCCCCCAGCGAAGAGCACGGCCAGGACCGAGAGCCTCCGTGGTCTCCGCTGGTGCCCCAAGAGCGTGAGTGGGCGCTGACTGCGCAGGCGCACCGCCGTCTTCCGGCGGGGAGGGAGGGAGGCGTCAGGGGACCTGGCCAGAAACGCTCACCTTCGGGCCCATGGGCCACAGGATCAGAACCTGAATGTTCCATGCGGCTGGCGCTCCAAGATCCTGGGGGTCCAGGGCCACAGGCTCCCCAGTGCCTGGGGGTCCTGGAGTTGGCAGCTGCCCTCTCTGGGGAAACGCCGTAATGGTGCCCCGCAGGTGTTCCCGTGGTACCACCACCCCCCGCCCCCCCCACCCACGGTTGAACATGATGCCCTCCTTGGGGCTGCTCTTGCTGAACACAGAGTGCGCTCGTCGACCCTCCTCCAGAGCAGGCTGGTTGGTAGAAGAGGCTGGGTTTCAGGTCAGAAAGTGGGGACCCCCGGGGAAGTTGCTCTCTCTCAGCAACACGCCCATCTAGGGCACCAGTACCTGGGTACTGTTTCCAGGTGACCTGGAGACAGTGCTACCCGTCGCCGTCTGCACGTGCTGCTTGGTGGGACTGGCCGCCGGAGCTGGGAGCTCCACACAGCCTCGTCAGAGCTGACACAAGGCCACCGTCGTGACGGGTGAAGCTCTGGCAATACAACCCCCGCCCCAGGAGCCTGAGGGCCAGGTGGCAGCAGGGGAGTCCATGGTCCCACTGATATGCATTCCTCCTGCCCCTTATACCTCACCACCGACCACCCACACACTCAACGGGAATGTGGGCAAGTAGGCCTTGTCCGGTCATCCTGCGCTCCAATGTGGCGGCTGTGACGGGACTGTCATAGTCCCCCAACCTCCACTAGCCCCCCCAGAGCCCATGAGGGGGCAGCCCAGTCAGACCTGTGTCTCACACGCCCTGGGTCTTCCCACCTGCACACATGGGTCCTGCCCAAATGGGGGTTCCACAGCCTCCAGCCTTCACACGCCCTCAGTCCTCCGTGTGGCCCTCACAGAGAAGAGCCCCCCCCACCTCTCAGCCCAAGGTGAAGAGCAGGCTCCAGGCGTTCACAGGTCCCCACTTTCCCTGCCACTCACAGAGCTCCACGTGGGCCTGCAGGGAAGCACCTGAGCCAGGCCCGGAGACCCTGCCTGCCACCAGAAGAGGGAAACTGAGCCCCAAAGACAGGAAGGGACCCACTGCTCTGTCTGGGCTCTGAACCCCGGTGTTGCTGTCAAACCCCTGGCCCCAGTTACCCCCTCCCCCCCGGGTCACTACTGCTCCTGGACCTTCTGTGAGGGCGAGGGAGGCTGTCCTGGGCCACTTCGGTCTGGAGGCAATGAGGCCAGGTGTCTGTACACAGGCGGGCAACAGATCAAGGACAGGGCAGGGGCAGCATAGTGTCTTGCTGGGGCCAGGGCACCACAGCCCACACCAGCCCCCATCCACTGGGTCCACTGAGGTATGGTCCACCAGGGCAGACTACCACCAGAGGGACCTGCAGGGGCCACCCGGAGCTCACCAGTCTGGCTCCCAGAGCCACGTCTCAGAGAGCCTCCTGCCCAGGCCAGGCTCTCGTAGGCCAAGGTCACACACTGGTCCTTGCTGGGACACATGTGCCGCCACAGCCAGAGTCCCACCACTGGCAGCCATGCCCAGTCCCTCCCACATTGCCCCCAGCCCCGTGAGCAGTCAGAGGTCAGAGTGCCTCACAGACCCTCACTCCTTGGAATGTGGCCCCCACCCACGCACTGACCCCTCTGAGAGACAGCCCCTGGCGGTTGATTGGGCTGCAGGCGACCACAGGGGCTGCCCACGCCGCTGCTCCTGGAAGCTGGCGCCCAGTGGGCGGCCAGAGATGGCGTGCTGCCCAGCTCCTGCTACACCCCCACCCCCACACTGACCCCATCCTCAGGCTTGAAACCACAGGGCCAGGACATGCGGGCGGGGCAGCCAGCACCAGGCCTGGGTGGACATGAGGGTGCTGGTAGGGACTCTGCCTCGCCCTGCACCGGGACAGAGAGAACCCAGACAGTGACCCTCACAGCTCAAGGAGCTGTCTAGGGTGGTGGGGTAGGGGAGAGCACCTGCTGGTGCAAAGCACGTGGACTTGAGGACTCAGTCCTGTGCATGGGACGTGGGGGGCATGTCTCAGGAGGGGGCCTAAGGGTGGGGGCACTGCCTGCTAACCCCAGCTGCCTGGCCCAGAACACTGGCCAGTGGCAGTGGAACAAGGCCTTTGCCGAGTAGACTGGGCTCTGAGCAGTGGCCAGCACAATCCCTGCTTTGTCTCCGTGACCCCTGACAGGGTGGCCTGGGCCTCAGCCCAGCCTCCATCTTGTCTGAGGTCGGAGGCAGCTGGCTTGGGTTCAGGTGGTCGGAGTGTGGCCAGGGGCACCGGGCTCAGTGGGCTCCCAGGGTGGGGGCCCAGGTCTGCCACGCGCCGGACACTGCCAGCCCAGGGCTTCCCGTCCACGCATGCCCCAGACAGGACTGACATGCCTGCCTGATGCCTTGTCACTCCCATGGCAGGCCGGCCCCGATGTCATCTCCACATGGGAACCTCACCCCGTTCCCAGGAAGACCCATCTGCAGACACCGGGCCTGAGACACAAGTCCTTGGGCTGTTGAATGTGGGACACTGCCCAAGCTGGACAGGGCTTGCAGGGCAGGGACACCCCCACCAGGGGAGGTTAATCTATGCCAGCAGCCACAGGGAGGGTGGGTGTCACAGGCAGGCAGTGGGGTCCCTCTCTCATCTAGCAGTACCTGGAGTCACAATTGGTCACCACAGGGCTCTGAGCTCATCTGGCATCAGAGCTCCGACCCCACCTCCCTGTGCTGAGCAGCAGGGTTTCAACATGCAAGCCTGCTCCAGTCACCAGCTCGTCGCCGGGCCCAGTTTCTCACACAGTACCCTGGCAAGTGCACCACAGGCAGTTCTTTGGACCTGAGGGGAGGCTGGGCAGGAGGGGCTCTGCAGGTGGGACATTAACCCCAGGGGCAGCTTGGTCCCTGGAGCAGAAGAAAGGTCCACACCGGGCACCTCCTGGTCACACCTGCATGTGCTGGCCAGTGGTGTCCAGCTGACATGGCCTTGTGGGCGCCCTCTCTCTGGCCTGTCCAGCAGCAGCAGCTCAGGGAGGACCTGCTCTCAGCTTTGAGGCCACAGAAGGTGCTGGCATGGGGTTTCTCCAGGCAGAGTGAAGAATAGGGTGGTGTCTCAGCCAGAGAAGCCCCCCCGCCCTCTACCCCCCAACAATCTTGGGCCAGAGCAGAGTCCAGAAGATGCAGTGGCCCTTTCTGTGTCTGCCACTATCCCCGAGATGGGGCACAGGAATGGCCCCTGGGTGGGTACATCCAGGCAGGCAATCAACGTCCAGCTCCTGGCTTGCCCAATGAGGTCCCTGGGGTGACTGTCAGGAAGTCAGCCCTTAGAAAGCCAGTTCTGGGGGCCTGAGGCCACCCCTAGAGTAACCACTGGCCAAGCATAACTGCCAGTCATCTGTGAAGGCCAGGCCAGATCTGCTACCCTCTCCCCAACCCCCCGCCATTCAGACTGGACAGGGCAGGAGTGAATAGGTCAAAGACTTCAGGCGGGGTGTAGCATCTGTCCAGGTACCAGTGGTCTGGTGACTGTCACTTGGATTCTCGGAAGCTGTGTGGAGCCTGGGGGTCAGTGGGTGCTGGGGGAACCCTCCCACCCGAGTGCACCCTGGCCTGACCCAGCCCATGTTGGATCTAGCGTTGGGGGCCCAGGCTGGGCGGTGTCGGCGGACAAGTCACCCAGAACTCTGGGCGGTCCCCGCCCCACCCCATTCTCAGCATCACCTGCATAGTTGCAACCTGATACCAGGCAGGAAGCACAAAACCCTGAGGTCAGGGCCTCTGCCCCTCTTAACTGCTGATGCCCGCTGGGGTCTCAGGCCCTTTCTCCAAGGACCCTCATGGGCACGCTGCCAACACGGCCCACTGCTCACTCCTGCTCGGAGTCCTCGCAGGGGCCTGGGGCCTCTAAGGCTGGACTCACCTTTGGTCACCTGATGCTCTCACCTGTCCCACACCCAGTGGCTCCTCCCACCCTTGATGTCAAGTCTTCCTCCCTGGAACCTAGACAAGGGTGACCCCCCATCCTCTGGCCCACCTGCTCAGTGCCTGCTGCAAGCCTAGGCAAATGCGCCAGGTGACTCTTTGCCTGGAATGACCCTGTTTGTCTGAGATTCTGTCCAGCTGCTGTCCCTTATCTCTGAAGGTGAACAAGGAGCCCCCACTGCTCCTGGCCTCCTCGGGTGCTCCTGCATATTGGTTGGGGGGGAGGGCAGGTGGGGACTCTCCAGGGTCCTGGACAAAGGGAGGGAAGAAAAACCTGCACTGCCCCCCACCAGGATCTCCTAGCCCCACTGCACATCTGCACCCCACCCCCAGGACCCCTGGGCCTGCCTGTCACAGAGCTGACCCCTGGCCAGGCCCACTCCCACTCCTCACCTTGTGTGGGCTGGTCCCATAGAGCTGACACCCCAGGTCTGCAGTGCATTGGGGTTAAGGCCCAACAGAATCCTTCTAGTCAATGCAGAGGGACAAGTGCAGGCCCAGCGGGCCCAACGCTACCAAAGCTGGGCTCTGACTCCTGGACAACACAGAGCAGACAAAAGTTTCTGAGGGGTCAAGGAGAGGAGTGGTGTTGCCTACTTCCAGCAGCGCCTTGGCCCTCCCACGGTGGACACGTTGTGAGCAGGTCAGAGGCCCCTTTGGGAGGGGGCACCGTGGTCCAAGAGGCTGACTGGGAGGGCAGGAGGTTCACAATGGCCCCTGACACAGACTGTGCTGGACAGCCAAGTGGAGGGGGACCTAAGCAGAGGCCAGGTGGGGAGTAGGGAAGGGCTGAGCCAACAAGCTGTTGGCCCAGGAGATAAGGGGCTCCCGCCTGGTCCCCCTAAGGCACTGAGGCCCCAAGGCTGGCCAGTCAGGCTGAGCAGTCGGATAGAGATGCAGGGGGTCTGGCAAGGAGGGAAGCCCAGTTCTCACTGCTTCCAGGCTCCAGGCAGCGTGCCCATCGCCCAGAGAAGCTGAAAGGGGGCCTCTGGGATGTTGGGCAGGCTGGGAAAGGAGGCTCCCCGGCAGGTGGGGCTGAACACCAGCCAGCCGGATGACAGCCAAGTCAAGCCCTGCACTCCCCAGGCCTTGTGCTGGAGTGTCAGAAAGTCAGCCGCCAATGGGACCGGGATGGGTCCCCCAGGTCTCCCTGGAATCACAAATAGTGTCCCAAAGAGGCCACAAAGACCACAAGGAAGGGTGATCCCAGCAGGGAGGGGGTCTCAAGTAACCAGAGAAAGGTCCCTGGCTCTGTGTTCCCCTGAGAGCATGGGGAGTCAGGGACCCACGTGCATAGGCCCCTTGGTGTCCAACACGGTCTCCCCAAAATGAAGCCCATGCAGGCCGGTCTAGCCAACGGGGATGGAATCAGGCCTGGCCGAGAGACCGCCACCCGCAGAACTAATTCATGGCCGACGTCACTCACACAGGGAGGCTTCCGATAAGATAATAACGTTTTCTTGGTGAGATAATGAAATTCTGTCCCCGCCTCCTGCACCCCCTGCCATGGAACCAGAGCAGCACTTCAGCAGACCAGGACACCCGCTGCTTGGACCAGCGTCCAGTGTCACTGTGGGCATGACACCTCTGCCTCCAGTGCTGCACACACCACTCCCATGCGGGATGACGGCCTGCTGCCACAGACTCCTGCAGGCCCCCACGCTGGTTGCTTGCTGGGGCAGCGGCCAGGAACGGACCCTCTCAAGGCCTCTGCGCATCCCCTCAATGCCCTGCCCCGAAGGAAGTCCAGCGTGGCCCACTTTCCTTTCCAAACACCCCACCTCCCAGCTGGTTGAGCGTGCAGGCCTGCAGTCTGGCCTGCAGCAGCAGTGTAGCTGGTGATGTGTGGGTCCCCTCACTGGCCCTCCTCCCTCCCACAAGCTGGTTTCCCCACCTTGCGCTTCTGATACCCTGGTCTAGAACACCATCACCCCTGCCCTCCGACCTGCCCGACCCCAGACCCAACAGGAGGCCAACCAGCCCAGGCTGCCAGGAGAGATGGGTCCTGAGAGAAGAAAGAAAATGGCTGAGGCCAGCCTGCCACAAAGCAGCTCTGTCACCGCCGGCTGACCAGATGAGGGGGCTGGCCGGCCGCCGGCGGAAAGTTGGACAAATGCAATGGCAGCGACCAGGCCTCTGCAGAGACCTACCCCGAGGCCCGAAGGGCAGACACCAGGCCAGGACCCTGCACCGCTTCCCCAGGCCGGTGTCTGCGCCCCTGGCTCAGGGATCCACTTCCGCTGGCGCCGGGCAGCAGCCGCGGCTCCCTCCCCAGGGTGCCTCCAGCGCCTGGCCGCAGCCAGCTCCTGCCCCGCACCGCAGGAGCATCCGAAGGTGCTGTCCCGGCCCGCAGCCAGTCCCAGCTCTCCCACCCCCACGCATGCAGGCCTCCTCGGAGGGAGGCAGCGCCAGGAGGCAGGCAGCTCCGCGGCGCGCGGCGGCGTCTGGAGGCCCGACGGAACGCGGCCGCGGCCTCCCAGTGCCAGGGCCCGCGCACCTGCACCCTCCGCCGCCGCCGCCGCCGCCGCCGCCGCGCGCCCGGGTGGGGGTGGGCGGGGGGTCCCGCGGCCCGGGGCGCAGCTGCTCGGGCAGGTCCCTATTAGCGGCCGCGGCAGACGGCAGATGGGCCGCACAATGGCCCGGCCGGCGCGGCGCACAATGCGGCCTCCGGGCAGCGCACCTGGAGCCCCGCGCGTGCCCTTGGGCCGCGCCCCGGCGCCCGCAGCTGCGCGCCCGCGGGGCTCCCCGGCCGCAGGGCTCCCATTGTTCGCGGCCCCGGGCAGCTGGGAGCCGCGGCGGCGCGAGGCCGGGCTCGGCGCGCCCCTGGCCCCCGCGCTGTCAGCGGACGCCGCGCGGTCCCCGGCCCGGCGGGCGCACGCACCTGTCTGCCCCTTGCCCAGCGTCTTCTCCAGCCGGTAGGGCCCCACATACTGCGCGTGCTGCGCCCCGCCGCCGCCTTCCTTCCCGGTCGATGTCATCGCTCCCGGGCCCGCGGCCGCGAGTGGCGCCCAAGACGGGCGGGCGGGCGGCTGGGAGGGGCCGGCGCGGCCGTCCGTCCGTCCGTCGGTGCGTGTGCGGCAAGCTGCTCCGGTGGCGGCCCGGCGGGCGCGCTCCTGGCCGCCCCCCGCGCCCCTCTCCGGACGCGCCGGGCCGGCGATGCCGTCCACTGGGCGAGCACAGGCGGGCGGGGCACCAGGCTTCCGCCGCCGCCGCCGCCGCCGCCGCCGAGCCCGCGCCCCCGCCCGCGCCCGCGCCCCCCGCGCCTCCGCCCGCCGCCAGCGGCCGCGCACGAACCGAGCCGAGCCGAGCCGAGCCCGAGCGAGCGCAGCCGGGGAGGCGGGAACACTCGGCCGCCGCGGCCACTGGCGCGCGCCACAGCCAATCAGCGGCACCAGCCAACCAGCGTCGCCCGCGCCCGCCGCCCCGCCCCTGCCCCCACCCCCGCCCGGCACCGCGGGTGCCCGGAGCGCTCGGGGGCGGCGTGGCTCCAGAGCCGGCCAGGCTAGGTTGGTCTGGGGCTGCCAGCCCCCCGCGCCGCGCCTCCAGCCCTCCTGCGTCCCGAGCCCACCCCCTACCCCTCAGGCTGCCGGGAACTCGGGGCCCATGCCGCCCGGCCACGCAGCGCACCCCCGGAGGCGAGCGGGTGGGTCACTGTCACGCGGGCGCGAAGGGGTGCTCTGGAGACGCCTTGGTCCAGAGGTAGAAATGGGGGGACATCGCGGACGCCCGCCTTCCTCTACACTGTCACGCCGTGCTCAGGTCCACCGGACTTCTTTCCCTCTTCCTCACCTCCCCCCAAAAGTGCTGGACTCAGTGCGCCCAGCACTGCGGGCTCAGGCGGGCCTGCGCGCAGCTGCGGAGTCTGGAACCCGTGACCTTGTGCCTCAGGAGCTGTGCCCTCAGGCGCTGTCCTTCCCAGCGCTCAGGTTCCCATCACGAGAAGGGGGGGCCGCATTTTCCGGGCGTCAGTGAGGGCAAAGAACTCACCCAAGGTCACCCCGCTGCGGCCTCTCCATGGCGTTCCCTGGTCTTTGCTCCGACCTCTTGAGTTTGGGGAGCTGGTGAACTCTAGAGAAGGCAGGGCCATGCCTCACTCAGGAAACCAGCAGAGCCCAGCGGGACCCCCTTCTGTTTCCTTGAGTGGGACAGGCCAGGTCAGACCTGCTGCAGCCCCCTGGGGACCCACTGGGTGCGGCTGCCGAATGACCAGCTACTTTCACCAGAAGATTCTCTGGCTGTGCTGCCATGCCGACAGTCACTACTGCTCCAACACGCTGACCCCAGAGGAATGGTGCAGACCGGATACACACACACACACACACACACACACACACACACACCCTTGCCTGCTTGCACTTTGCTTTCCATTCACTTATTACCGGGTGTGCATCGGTCACGACTTGGATAAATCCTGAAACCGCACACCAAATAGAACCAGCAGCCCCTCGCAAAAGGACCAACGCCATCTCCCCTCCCTCGCTGCCAATGGAATAAGCAAAGGGTTACTCATGGCTGCTGGGGGCAGGAGGGGAAGGGACCTTGTGGTGAGGGCTACTGCGTTTCTGTGCCTGATGGGGAGATGATTGGGTCTGACTAGGGCCCTACTGTAATACGGGACACACCTGCAGTGGGGCACTTCCTCTTTCCCCCTTCTTCCTGTCTTCACAGAGTCAAAAACAGACCCCTTGTGCCCAGCAGGTCCCAGCGCTGGCCTTGGTGCTGAGATGCCCAGGACGGACGGGTATGTGGAGAAGCCGGGGATGAGAGCTGTAAGAGTTCATGACTGGGGCTGCCATGGCTCTGAGTGCTCTCTCCACTCCCACCCCACCCCCCACCCTGCCACAGGGAGAGACGGCAAGGCTCCCACTTGAAGACCAAGGGTCTCACAGGAGAAAGGTTCTCAGAACCAGGGTTCTGCCACATCAGTCTGCATCTCCGCCGGGTCTGCCACAGGACAGCCGTGTCAGGAAGAGCAGGGTCACCCTCAGCAAAGAGTTCAGCCACAGCCCTGTGGTCGTGAGGACAGGAGATCCGAGACATGGACAGGAAGGGTAAAACCAAGGTCACACAGCATGAAAACAGAAGAGGAAGACATGGCAAGGGAATAAATGGAATTCCAATGCCCCTCATGAGCCTCGATGTTCAAGGCCTTAGCAAAGTCCCACCAGCAAGTTCATCCCAGCGGGGTGAACCCAGAGGAGCAGACAGCCCAGCAAGGTCTGTTCTAGGGACGTACGGCCAGGCAACGCTTCATAATGACAGCCATTCACCATGGTGGCAACCTGACAGATAAATCACATGGCCGTGGTACTAGAAGCACCAAAAGCATTTGAAAAAAAAAATCAACGTCCACTAATGATTGAATTAGTTGGGGTAGACTTGAGAAACAAGTTCATAGACACTCAATGTGTATAAAAAGAGTTTTATGTACAAGAGCAACTGTCCATTCAGAAAACATCCCAACCCAGTCCAATCCAAGGTCATAAGTCCGCTATTAGCCCCTGTGTCTGATCTCAGTTTCAGGCTCACAAAGCACATGCCTTTGGATCCAGTGGCGTTGTGAACATCTCTACACTAGCTAGGGTCTCTAAGCGGCTCCTCCGGCTTCAGAGGTCTGGCTGCATCCATGTGGTTTGTGTGGCTCAGGGCAAGAGGGTAGCTCCAGCTGGCTTCTCCTCAGGGATGTCTCGCAGGAAGTCGGCCTTGTCAGTCAAGTCTCTCGGGCAGTAGGTATTGTTACTCCAAGGAAGTGAACCAACAGCAATAGTGTCTCTGCTTCCAAGAAGGAATTGCCACATTTCCCAGAATTCTCAGGAGAAGTCCAGGCCCACACAGAGGGCTCATTGGCTATTTCCAGATTGACAGGCTAGACCTCACCCCTACACTCTTAATCCTCAAATTCACACCAGATTAAGTGACTGCCACAATGATAACTACTCTAAACTAGGTATGGAAGGGAACCTCCTTGACTAGATAAAGAGAAACTAAACAACAAGCAAGCAAAACCCACACAAGGTAACATCAGGCTTAGTGGAGAGATACTAAATGTTTGTTTCTTTGGATCATGAACAAGATAAGACTACCCATCATTACCACTCTATTTCTTTTTTTTTTTTTTTTTGCCCCCTCTATTTCAACATTTTACCAGAGAACCTAGCCAATGCAATAGGACAAGAAAGATAAGATAGCGATTGAAAAGAAAAAAGCAAAACTGTTTATTTTCAGATGCCATCATAATTCTGTCATTTGTAGAAAGGAGTAAACTACAAAACACTACTAGAATTAACCTGAGAGTCTAGAAAACTTTCAGGACAAAAATCCAAAATACAGAAATCAATTGTATTTCCATGTACTGACACTGGATCATTGGAAGTTGATGTTATAAAAGTAACACTTACAAATAGAACACATGTGATAGGTTTTGTGTCAACTTGGCTACTCCATGATTGCAAACGGTTCATAGGTAAGGCTTAGCAATTGCCCTCTGATGTGAACTAATAAAATATAATCGACTCATAATGATCTGGCGTGAGCATACAATTAGGAGGGAAGCAGCACCCTTACTCAGGGCATGGCCCTGATGCAATTGAAAAGATCTTTCATCAGGGTGTGGTCTGTTTCCTATATCAGCAGGTGCTGTGAAAAGCTTGTTTGCTTTTTGCTGACAAAGTCTGGGTCTTGCATCTCTCTGGCTTATGGACCTCTGGTTCTTTGGACTTGCACTAATGGCCTGTCATATTGCTTGCCGACCCTGGGAGCCTGCAGGGGTCTGCCTCTCCAGTCACACACCTGATCTGCTGACCTACGAGTCATCCACCTCTGCAACCCCCAGTCTGCCGTGCCCCTCCTGATGCTGGGTTCCTCGATCCCCAAAGCTGCCAGAGCCCGGAGAAGCTGCTAGTTTAACACGTTATCTAGTACCCCTCTACACTCCAACTGGACTTGCCAGCCTAACACAAGAGCCCCCCAAAACCAACTCACTGCCATGGAATCCAGGCTGACTCGTAGCGACCCCCGTGGGTTTCTGAGACAGTCACTATGGATGGAAGTCGCAGGCACAGTCCTTCCCCCAAGGAGCGACCGGTGGTTTCCAACTGCCAGCCATGCAGACGGCAGCCCAACTCATGACCGCTGCACCACCAGGGCTCCTGTGAGCCCAGCCATGAAACACACGAGACGTTCCCAAGACGTGGAAATTGCAGCTCAGTGGCCTAGTGCGGTGCTGTGTCAGGCTGCTCATGCCAAGGACCGCAGTTTGAAACCAGCTGGAGAGAGGTGGGGCTTGCTACTCCCACAGAGAGGTACACGCTTAAAAACTCCCAGGGGCACGTTTGCCCGCTTACAGGTTTTTGATGAGTCAGCATTGAGTCATAGGTAAAGAGTTTTTTGGTTATGTTTTAAGCATATATACACACAGAAAACAACAAAAGTCACAGCGGGGAGAGATAAGCAGGTGGAGTAATCCCATATTCCTGGGTTCTAAAACTCAATGTAATCTAGATGTAAATTCTCCCCACATTGATCTATAGATTCACAGGCATCTCAATCAAAATCCCAGCTGTCAAAGAAAGAAAAAGATTGTGCTAGGTCGGTGGGTCTGTTGTGCCAACACGGCCAAAGAACACACTAACGTCAATCCAAGGGCGGAGATAGAAATGGCTCGGCGAGCCCCGCCCTTGCCCTCTTGCTCTTGGATCTTCGGACCAGCCGGCTGCCTTGTTCGCCCTGTGCCTTGATCTCCAAGCGACATGACCCGTGGGACACCTAATGCATGGACTGTGTTGCTGTGAGTCAAGGTTCCTTCAAGCCCTGCTTCTCCACGCTCCTAGGATACACATCTCTTGAGCTGGGGACTGTCGGACTCTGTCATCTGGCTGACTGTGGGTGACCTGCCTTGCTGTTTGCTGCCTGTGGCCGGATAGCCTGAATTGCTCTACAGAGGACTCCTCGGCGGCCCTCAAGACTCCAAGGACTGCCAGTCTACTAGCTGTCTCACGCAATGAGTTGCACTAACTTTATAACTAACTAACTTTATAGATTAGTTAACCATTTATTTCTTATCTTAGATATTTATTTCTATAAATATACATAAAATTATTAGTGTCCTGGTTTTGTTTCTCTAGAGAACGCTGTCTAACACACACAGAAAGACAGAGAGAGAAAGGAAGAATTTGACAAGTTGATTTTAAATGTGTAAAGAAGAAGGACCTCAAAAAGCCAGAACAGTTTTCAACAGGAAGAATGGAGTCAGAAGAGACAAATACCTGGCTTCAAGACTTATTTTAAAGCTACTGTCCTCCACACAGTGTGCTGTCAGCGGAAACATAGAGGACAGATCAAAGAACAAGACTGGAGAGTCCAGAAATAAATCCCTTTTCGTCTGGGCAATTAGGTTTTAGCAAAACGAAGCCCAGAGGCGAAAGGTTAATCTTTTCACCAGATGGTCCTGGAACATCCACGCGTGAGAAAAAGAGCCCCAAACCTGACTTCACACCCTCTACAAATGTTAACTAGACTTCCTCGTTCATTAGCAAATACTCACTCGGAAGGCACATGCACCGACAGGTACGAGCTGTGCGGATGGCGTTTCTTGAAGAGAACGTAGATTTCCCTGTGCCCCTGGGTGAAGTTGATTTCTTAAAGAAGACGCCAAAAACACAAGCCCCAAAATAACCAGAAACTACTTGCACTTCAAAGGGCCAATTGTTAGGACAAATGAAATTCCCACTTCAAATTGCTAAGCCAATGAAAAGTCACAAATTAGGAAGAAGTCTTTGCACATCAAGAATCTGACAAAACAGCCGTGTCTAGAAGATATCATCCCATCGGAAGACTGAGTCATGGAGCTGGAGAAAGCCCCACGCTGCCCAAAGAGCGCGCAGTTCCGGCTCGGCCAGAGCGCTCCTTAGCAGCCAGGAGGGCGAGCCTTGGTCTCCCTCACTTTGCACGTGTTGTCAGGAGTGCCCAGAGAAGGGCATCACGCTGGATAAAGGGAGGGAGGGGAAGGAAACAGGAGGAAGGCCCTCCACGAGATGGCGGAGGGACACAGCGGCTGCAACAGTGGGCTCAGACGTAGAACCATTGTGTCGGACCAGGCAGTGTGTCCGTCTGTCGTCCACGGGGTCGCCGTGGGTCAGCAGGGGGCGGATGGCTCCTAGCATCAACGACCAAGATCTAAAGACATCTCTGAGCTCCATGAAACAGCAACCAGCTTGACTTGCGCACAAACGCAAAACCGAGCAAGTACTTCAACCAAGATGACTTTTTTTTTTTTGAAGGAAAGGTGAATATGATATGGGTGACCAAAGAGGACAAGGAGAGATGTTTACTCAGGACACAGAAGAGGAGCCGTGGTGAGTCGACTCCCGGAGGGAGACCCGGCTGGCCGGCAGAGCAGACTCTGTGGGCTCCGTCCACAGAGCATGGAGGCTTTCCAGCTGCCAACGTTCTGGTTATTGGGGCGGCCCTTTACACACCCCTGCGGATGGTGGGAAACTGACAGACGACACCCCGGGTCCTCATGAGGAGGTGGGCGCCCAGAGCTCGTGGGCACTGCTGGCCAAAAGGCACAGTGCTGCTACCACTGTACACAACAACGTGGCACTTTATGCACCATGGCTGGTGCGGGCTCCATGTAAGCTTACCCGGTGGCCCGACAGTCCCGCCCCCTACCCCGCCCCCAACCAGGGGCATTTCCTGGAGAGCAGTGAAAAGTCACGTCCACCTAGAGACTTACACACAGATGCTCATGGACGCTCTGTTTTCATAGTCGGACGGGACGATCCGAATGCTCTCCAACGTGTGGTTGTGGTTGTGGTCAGTCTGTTCTGACTCCCAGGAACCCAAGTGCCAGGAGACAAACACCGCCCAGACGGGCCGTCCTCCCAACGGTTGTGGTGTGAGCTGATTCCATTGGATTTGGGACCCACCTCAACCAGGTATGATCTGACATTAGCTTGATTACGTCTACAAACCCTTGTTTCTAAACAAGTTCCTATTCATAGGCTCCAGGTGGGCATACTTTTGGGGGGTGGGGGTAGGGGAGGAGCATTATTTAGCCCAGTAATCCCAGCCTCTGGGTCCCCCCAGCTCACATACTTCTTACATGCAAAATGCATTCTCTTCATCCCATCACCCCCAACCCCTCATCTTTCACTCTCTGCATGCAAAATCTCATGAAAACATCATTCCATTTCATTCACTCCAAAGGGAGTTTCAGACACTGTCTTCTCAGTCAGACTTGAATGAGACTCTCGATCTAGTCCATCTTGGGACAAGAGTCCTCTTCATGTGCAGCGCTAAGAAATTAGAAAATGAGTCATCTGTTTCCAGAACACACTGAGGGACAGGTATAGCATGGAGGTGAGGTCTGTCTCAGAAGCAGGATGGCCAGAGTGCTTCTTAGAAGTAAGGTGAGACATTGTCTTACACACCGTGGGCGTCATGTTGGGTTGGGGAAAGGGGCAGGGAGGGGGCAGAAGGCCCTCAAGGAGATCGACTGGCCCCGTGGCTGCAGTCATGGACGTAAGAAGGGGGCCATTGTGAAGACGGCCAGGACCGGGCAGCGTTTCCTTCTGCTGTGCCTGAGGCCACTGAGGGTTGAAACAGGCTCAGTGAGTGGCCTCTAACAGCAACAACAACGAAGTTATGAGTCTTAAACAAGGAAGCCGTGTACGTCCCGCTGATTCCAGGGCCCAAGGACACCCATTAAAGGCCCAATGCTCCTGTCCTCTGAGCTTGCTCGGCTGCCCAGCTGGCCTCCCCGTGGGCCTCCCCTCGAGAAGCCCCTCATCTCGTTTCTGCTCTTTCCAGGCTGGCAGTGCATCTCCTGGCATCAAAGTCTCGAAAACCATCTTGTCTTCTGTGAGAATTGGAGCCACCTGTTGCATTAAACTCCATCGGGAAGCCATGCTGGGCCACCCTTTCTCTACCCCTGGCTCCTCCTGAGATGTCTCCGTGGCTTCACCAGTCACCTGCCCGGTTTCTTTAGCCAAGAGCTGTGCCAACTCTTGGACTGGTCTTCAGTGCATGCTTCCTGGACAGTCTGAGAATTTGCCCAATCAGCAAGTGTCACCTCTTCATGTTTAGCAACAAGTTTTCTCTCCTCCTTATTGCATTTTCTCTCACAGCAAATGAGAAGCCGGGCCACACCTTCAACACTTCAACACCTTCAACAATTTGGAATCTCCAGAGGCTCAGATCCGAGTTCCACAGTGAGCAGGTTCCACTTCTTAACCGAGGTAGACTACAAGTCAACCGGGTTCCGACTACTTGAGAACAAGGATCATCTTTCCTCCGGTTTCCAATAATACATTCCTCCTCTTCGTCTCAGCCCTCACCGGAAGCCACATCAGTGTTCCCGTTTAGAGACGTGTTGCGTTTATGACAATACAGGTCTTCTTTAACGTGATAGTGAAAGGAGTCCTGGTGGAGCAAGAGTTAAACGTTCGACTGCTAACCGAAGGGCTAGCTTCCTAGGGCCGTTGGAGCAAAGCCCCACCCTGTGGGTCTATGGGAGGAAGACATAGAAATATGCTCCATAAAGATCATAGTGGAGAAGACTTCAGCAAGCAGGACTGCTCTGCATGGGGCCACGTGAATCCAGCACTGACCCAACAGCTCATAAGAGTCAGGCACTGTGAATCCGCTCAGACACTCTCCCCGCTTCTCAGCGAGTATCAGGGTGGCTGTCGGTGTCCGTCTTTCCCCCAGCTGTGCCTTCAGCATGTCCCACGCTTCTCGAGATCACGCACTCCAAAGTCCGTTGAACTTCCACTTGCCGTCCAAGTCCAGACTCAGCCCACATCTCGAGGTCCTCGTCCGACAGCACCCTGCTCCCTGGTACCACGATCTCTGGGTTGGTATTCTCTGAAGAAGTGGAACCAACCCCAAAGGCAAACTCGTTGCCCAGAGCTGACAGTGACTCGTGGCCACACGGCGTAAGCTCCGACTGCTGGAGGCCCCTGCGATCAGGGTAGAGCTGTGCTCCCGAGAGTCCTCCGTGCCCGATTTTTCAGAAGAACAAGTGTACCACCAGCCTTTTGCCCCAAAGCACCCCTGGTAGGGGACACCTTCAACCATTCTGTTCGGCTGCCTGCACCACCCTGGGACCCAAGGATCCTTTGTTCAGTGCTGTTGACCCGCCCCATTCATCAGGGTCCATGCGTGGAAGAACAGAACTCTGCCCAGGTCTGCACTGGCCTCACCTTGCTTTGCTCGAGCCCAGGGTGGAGGCGGCTGCACCCAGCCCTCCCTCGGAGGACTTCCCTCTCCTTCTCTGTCCCTCCGCTTCACCAAGCTTGAGGTCTTTTGTCCAGAGACGGGGGACTCCTGGATATATATTGAGATTTGTTTTAAGGGATTTTCTCAGTGATTGTGGAGGCTGGCAAGTCTGAAATGTGTGGGGCGGGCAGCAGAGTTGCAATGCAGGCTACAGTCGATGCTACAGAGTTGAGGCAGAACTTCAAGATGGCAAACGGGTGGTACCAACATCCTAGACCATGGTTGCAGTGGGCTCCTCATTGTGTTAGGCAGGGTTCTTTAGAGAAATGAAACCAGGACGCTTATGATCTTATATCTATATATACAGCGAGAAGAAAGGTCCACACAGCATACAGAGAGCTCAGTTCAATTCACTTCTGTGGAGCAGTTGTTATACTGGAAGTCCTTCAACTCGTGGGGGCTGCCGTGGCCAAGGTCAAGGAAGCAGATAGCAAAGTCCTTCCTGGGGCAAGGCAAGCAGCGTCTGCCCACAGACAGCAAGCTGCAGGGCAGTAGCAGAGTCAGGAGCTAGGGAGCTTAGCAAAGCAAGCCTGGATGGGATGTTGAACACAAGCAAAGCAAGATGGCAGAATCCACCGGCCGCAAGCTCGAGCGATTTGTGCACCAGCAGCCTGGCGAAGCAGGTCTCTAAGGAACCTCAAGCCCTGGAGACATGCTGCACGAGTTGGTCAGGCCCACAGGCAGTGCAGCTCGCAGGAGGAGGCAGAGAACTAGCAGTAGCAGCAGCAGCACACAGGCTTCAGCATGCGCTGATCGCCAACGAGCAAGAGAGGGGGGCAGGCCTTGCAGAGCCTTGACTTCCTTGTCCTCCAAATAGACTGCAACCTAGTCAGTCCCACGTGTTCCTATGGGCCAGGTTGCCATAATAAGCCTATCACGTTGACTCTGTGTGTTTGCTAAACTCACTGAACTGTACACATATTAATGGTGAATTATACCTTGACAAAACTGGCTTAAAAATCACAATGAGCCTCACTCTGTCCGGCCCACTGGTGGTCCAGGGAGAGCAGAGGGGCCATGCCTGAGATGGGTTGTTATGCCCGTGCAGCATCCTCTGTAACAGCGGTTCTCAATCTGTGCATCGTGGCTCCTTTGAGGGTCAAACAATCCTTTCACAGGGGTTACCTAAGGCTGTGCTGAAGCACATAAATATTTCACAATACACAATTACATTTTATTTTGTGATTAAATCACTGCGCTTCAATTATTTTTAATTATGTTCAATTTGTAACAATGAAAATACATCTCGCACATCAGATATTTACATGACAATTCATAACAGTAGCAAAATGACAGTTATGAAATAGCAATGAAAATAATTTTACAGTTGGGGGTCACCCCAGTATGAGGACCTGTATTAAAAGGTCGCAGCATGAGGAAGGTTGAGAGTCACTGCTCCACAAAGTCTACGGTGGCTCATGAGGAGCCAAAGGCTGGAGGTAGGTGTTAGAGATTGAATAAGGCCCCACAAATTTGTGTTGAAGTCCTCGCCCCCAGTACTTGTGCCAAGGACCTTATTTGGAAACAAGGTCCTCACAGCTGTTATCAAGTTAACATGAGGTCATCCTGACATAGGTGGGTCCTTTTCTGACTGAGGGGTGCCCTTAGAAAAGGGGAGAGAGATGCGGTTCTCAATCTGGATTGCGACCCCCCTTGGGGGCCCAATGGGCCTTTCACAGGGGTGGCCCAACTCATAACAGCAGCAAAATTACAGCAATGAGGTAGCAATGAAAATAGGCTTATGGTTGCGGTGGGTACCACCACATGAGGAACTGTATGACAGGGCCGCGGCATGAGGAAGGTTGAGAACCGCTGCTCTAGAGAGAAACAGAAGAAAAGCAGCCACATGGAGAGACAGTGTTCGCTGTCGCTGCAAACCAAGGCACTTCTGGGGCTGCTTGAAGCCCGGAAAGACAAGGAAGGGTCTTCCCTGGAGACAACTTGAATTTGGACTTTGACCTCTGTGTTACTCAGGGCTGACTAGAGAAACAAATCTGGAGAGACTCATATGTGTGTAACTAAGACAGAGCTTTAGATGAAAGAGCAATTGTATATGAACAGACATCCCAGCCCAGCCCGGATCAAGTCCATAAGTCCGATATTGGCCCACATGTCCGATGCCAATCTATAAAGCCCTCTTCAAACTCATGAAACACATGCGATGACACCAAATGCAAGATGACCATAGGACACTGGGCAGGAATTCCTGTGGATCCAGTGGCGTTGGAAGCATGTCAGCACTGGCAGGGGTCTCCACGTGGCTGCTTCAGCTCAGGGCACAGGGTTTATCAGCGTAGTTCCATGTGTCTTGTCAGTAGAGAATCTCTCAGGGAGTGAGCAGAGAGGCAGTGTGTCTCGCCTCCAAGGGGGAAATACAGGACTTCCCAGAACCCTCAGGAGAACGCCAGGCCCACCCAGAGGTCTCTCTCCTTGGCTGTCTCCTGATGTACAAGTCAGACGCCACCCCTACATGCTGCATCCAGAAATTGACACCAGGCTACTTAACAATCACACCCACTACACCTTCCCGAGTTCTCCCCATTCAACCCATAGCACTGGCCACTCAGGGACATCACGCATGTGCGTGTGTGCATGCGTCTGAGTGGAGAGCGGTCATTCCAGAGATGAGGTAACATCCAGGGGGGAAAACAAAGGGAACCAGGGAACGAGGGCCAAGTACTGGCTCTCCAGTGGAAGAGCCGACAGAGCCGTGGGAGTCGCTCAGAGCTGCAGGGAGCTTGGTGAGTGGATCGCAAAGAGAACGCCACAGATGAAAACCCCAACAGCAAGAGGCCATTTACGAAAAAACAAAATAAAAGGCGAAACGCTGCAGAGTGACTCTGCGTGTCATCTACGGGTACGACATAGGTATACACTTGTGGCCATCCCCTGTGTGCGCATGGTGGACCTGACACCGCAGCTGCTGATCGTGCCTGGGGAGAGAGCACGTCTGGGGGCCACCAGGCTGCCGTCACATATTCCAGGCAGGTGTTGGCTCTGGACCTTAGTGACTTGAGACTCTGCTTTTAAGGAATGGGGAGAGAATCCAGTACAACACCGTGCAACAGATGATAAAACACGATGGTGGAAGCAGGCTGGGATGAAATCAGAGAAGGTCTCAGTAAATGAAAGGCATCCCATGTTCACGGATCGGCAAAATCGGTCTACAGGCTCCATGAATTCCCTAGCAGACTTCCAGCCAGCTAGTGTTTTGGGGGTAGGGGGAGTTGATAAGTGAATCCTAAAATGTATATGGTACTGAAAGGACTCAAAAACACCAAAGGAATTTGGAAAGATCAGTCGAATAATGGAAGACTTAAGCACTTAGTCAAGCGACGGTCATTGAGACAGTGGGGAAATGGAGTCAGAGCAGATAGCTCGGTCCGTGGGACAGGACAAACTCTCCCCTTGAGGGGGTCTTCCTGGCTGCTTCCGTGAGCGTTAGCTGTGGATCGAAGCACGCTGAAATCCTTGATGACTCCAGTCTATTCTCCTTTTCTCATGATGTTCTCAAGAAATCAAAGGCTATGTGGCAACTTTGTTGCATAACGCCTATGAGAAAAGAGCCCGCTTCAAGGGCTAAGGCGCACCTGACTGGACTCGTAGCCTGAGGCAGACGTGGAGTAAGGAGACTGAAGGTGGTTCTGTGCGTCGGAGTGATGGTGCCAGAAGGAAAAAGGTTGAAAGTCACGCCATGCCAGAGCTGCAAAAGGGTCTGTCTTGGAAGAAGTCTGCCTCCTCGACAGAGCCAACCCAACCCAACCCCGCCTCATCAGCACACAGAGCAGTGGTTCTCAACCTGGTCGCCGCCCACAGGTTGAGAGCCGCTGCCCTAGAGCCCATGCCTGCTCTTAGCAACCAACAGGACAGGGCAGAAGGGACAGGGCAGCCTTGGCCCTTGAAGGGAGCAGGAAGCGTCCTCTTTCTCCCTGGGAACACCTGTTGAACTGCCACTGCTGGCCTTCGAGCCCGTAGCTCATTGTGCGATGGACAGGTACGTGGAGTAGGGATAAAGGAGATTTGTCTCCCCCAAAGGCCTGCCTAGCCAGAATTGGCGGAGCAGGGCCACAATCAACGGGGTTGGGGGGTTGGAAAGACGTCAGTCACCCATCACCCACCGACGGGAAAACAGGTAGGCCCCAGAAACGTGATATCACACAGGTGCCCCAGAACTCAGCCAGTACCTTGAACCACGCCACCTCAGTGGGCGGGGATTGGAGGGGATAAGAGCCGACCGCAGGCAGGCGTCACTGCATCTTCACTCTGGTCCAGGTGTGCGCTGCACACACACAAAGGTAAGATTCCTCCCCAGTGCACACCTGCCTGTGTGTTTGGCTTCTCTCTCTCTCTCTCTCTCTCTCTCTCTCTCTCTCTCTCTCTCTCTCTCTCTGTCTCTCTCTCCCTCTCTCCCTCTCTCTCTCCTTTCATGTGTTTCCCCGCCACCTCCCCCGTTCTCAGTCCCGAGCCTCTTTGGTCTGGGTCGACCAGGTGGCAGTGCACGCTTCCCAGAAATGGCGTGAACTATCTGAGACTGATACTCTCAAAAGCGCTCCTGCTGCGTGAATTCTCTCCGCGTGGCAGGGCGAGGACCGAGGTCAAGCGTCCCAGGAATCGAACCCAGCCACTCGGTCTCCAGGGCTCCTGGGCTGACAGCCCATGCCAGGCCAATTGCCTCCGGTCAGTCATTCGATGACACCCACAGGATATGGAGCCGTGGCCTCGGGAGCGACCAGTAAGGGCAGGAGGCTGGGAAATGGGGGTCTGGAGTCTGGGGGACCCCCTC
>PVJH01033219.1:0-21801 GCA_004026705.1 Nesogale talazaci
AAGGATAATTGATTTTTAGCATTAAAATTCTATGAATTTAAAAGTAGGTATCAGGAAAAATAAAATTGTGTTTGACAATTAAGAGGTCATTGATGGTCTTAGCCAATATATTGTGAGGGACAAACAACAATGAGTAGATAAAGTGAAGTAAGAAAATTTAGACAACTCTCCAAAAAATATGACTGGAGAATGAGAACATTAATGTGAGAACCCTACAAATCATTGCTTCTAAATGGGTGCTGATTTCCCCATGAAATCTTTCCTCTTTTTTATTGAAATGGTCACAGAAGGCTAATCACTTCAAATGTCTTTACTATCAAACCTAAAAGATGCTTTAATTGATAGCTTTAGCAAGGAAACAAAAGTGAGAAAATCAACTGAGATTAATTATGTTCACACTGTAGAACAGAATTTGTGAAACAAACAAGCAAACAAAAACATTCTGAGTTCTTATTACATAAGTAGGCTGCCTGCTTCTACAATATTTTAGTGTTAAGCACTTGGCAACTAATGGAAAGATGGGCAGATAAAATCCACCTGGCCATCTTCTCCTGCAGAAGCTGCAAGGGAGAAAAGCTTACCGGCACTTATAATCTCTCACCTGGGTTCATTGTGGTTCACTTTCCACTCAAAAACACATAGCAACAGCGAACATGTAAAGTGGATTTGTGCTAGAAGAAAAAGTAAGCACAAAAGGAATAGAACAAATCCATTCCCCCTGAGTCTGCTCAATTAATTGTATATTTATGTTAATGTAAAATTTTAACAAGACTTATTTTTTTAGGGTTGCTCTTCACTCTTGTACTAAAGTGTGTACAATTCCCAGTTTCTCTGTGTGCAACTCGCCCTTCGAAGGATTAAGCTAAGCTAAGATACCCAATTTAATATAGACTGTAACTCTCTTTAATGTGCTGTATATCATAATAGCAGTGACTCACATTATTTTTTCCATAATAAATCTAATTTTATTTTAACAAATAGTTGGACAAATTATATCATATCAGTATACAACAATGAGGTTTTGTTTTGTGATATTAGAAATCTAAACTTTTTTTTCTAATTTAAAGACTTGATATATATCTTTGTTCAATTCTGACTAATATGTTTTTGTCACTGATACCTGAGGCTTTACTTTTCCCTGAATAATGCTATTGTATTACTATAAATTTTATAGCTTATCGAGTCTTTGTCCCTATTTGTAAGGACTACTCAAGGTTGATGTGGAAATTGAGTTACAGTAGACCTTAAAATTGTAATGCTATTAAAAATGTAGTAATATATCTGCTTGATTATATATTAGGTTCAGAATAATGAATTATATGGAGAAAGAGAAACATTAATATGCAATAAAATGAAAAACTGTCTCGAAGACAATCAGATAAATATGTTGTATAATTGTAAGCAAATATCACAATGAATAGGGGGGAGTTTATGTAAGAGTGGAAAAAAATCTATGTTTTATTTTTATTTTAGATAATTGAAGAAAAATGACATACTAGTCCTACTGCTTTGTAGGAAGTGGAGCACCACCATTTCCTCATTTTCTCCTAAATTCTAAAATTGTATTATGATGAAAACAGATTTTGTTTTCCTCTGGTGAAGACTACTAAGAAATTGCTACTTTCTCTTTCTGTTATACTAGGTAAGTTATTTATCTATCTAAATGAAAAGTCAGTATCTTTGCAATGTGGATTCCTTTCAAACAACCCTGAAAGGTCATTCTGCTATTGAGACAATAATATGTACTTGGGAGTTTTGACAAATCTGTAATTGCATTTCCATTAATGCTTTAAATGCCTTTCTTGATAGAAATTTATGGAACATATTTAGAAATCATGTAAATTATATTTGTTCTTTTTGTGTGAATGAATATCATATCCTTAGATGGATTTTCATATCTAAAGAAAATTCACTCCCCTTTTTATCAAAGTTCTACTGTAGCAATCAGTCTAAGTCTTCATAACAAAAAAGTCATGAAATCTTATATTAGAGATTCATTCAACAGGAATATGTGACAGGTAATAACTTAACAAATG
Organism: Nesogale talazaci; assembly: GCA_004026705.1. Taxonomy (NCBI): domain Eukaryota; kingdom Metazoa; phylum Chordata; class Mammalia; order Afrosoricida; family Tenrecidae; genus Nesogale; species Nesogale talazaci. Next base: position 2,037 of record PVJH01033219.1, read on the forward strand.
CAAATTTTAGAAATAAATGGAGAATTAAACATACAATTTTATTTTATTATATTTTGTATGTCTTCACTTCCAGAAATTTCTTTGTTGAAACCAGGTGAGTTTGTCGACTTTTATTAGAAAATTCTAAGCAATTCTTTTCTACATCAATGCTGACATGATTATTTAGCACAAAACTCAAATATCATGCTAAAATATAATTGTGATCATCTGACCTATTCATTAATAAATAAATAAATAAATAGACTTTTTGAAAAGAAATGCTAACGATGAATAAGATTCTGTTATTTTCACATTTAAATATCTTTTTGGCCAAGGATTTTATTGTTTTATTTTGGTTTCACAAAGAGGATATATATGTCTACATATGTATCACAGTGTTGCACAATAATCACTAAAAAATAGCAAATCTATAAATTTAAATTACTTATAAAGTATTTGCATAGCATATTACAGAAAATTTTAATTCAAATATGTACCGAATATATAGCATATTATAGATTAAATTATAGATTTATAGTTTTATAGATTTTTGACATTTGGTTCACATATCACACAATTCAATTGCTTAAACATTAAATGGCATTGGAAAGCATCACCACAGTCAATTTTAGAACAATATTTCTTTTTTGAACTCATTACTATGAATGCTCCCCATTTCCCACCACTTCCTCTGTCATGACCCTAAGAAACTATTAATTTTGTTAATACTTCTACTGATTTATCTCTTCTAGATTTCATATACAAAAATAAATATAAAGCAGATAAAAATATTAAGCAACAAAATAAAGCAGAAAAATCCCAATAGAAAACAGAAAATATTAAGAGACTAAAAACAAATTTTACATGGATGAAATTATAAAAGAAATGAAAAGGAGTTAATCTTAACCTAACAATAGCTGCATTAATTCATTTCCCAGTGCACTTTGTCTGATAACGAGGTTACTCACATACCTAATAAGTGGTGAGATTTGTTTCACATGAGGACATTCCAAATGAATTTTGCACTTTCACCGTCATCCATCACCATTAGCTCCAATACCATTTCCTTCTCTGGTATTGGGTTTTAGTATTTTAAATCCTTGGCTCTTACATACTGGTGTACTTCTTCCATTTAAACTTAGCTGACACCTCACCTAGACGGCTGCTTGCCTTAGGAAAGGTTTTAGATCCCAGATGCTATCTTTTTCTGATAGTTGAGCATCACTTGATTTGTTCATTACATTGTGTTACGGTCTCTGTATCATCAGTCATGCGTTCATGAAGGCAAGTATTAAGTAGGATCAATTCTTAAAAATTACATGTTTTTGGAGTAGAGCTCTGCTTACTTGTGAGCCCAAAGTCTATTTATATATCTATGATTTATATATGTCCCTGGTTCACTTTAGAGACATACTTATCATTTTATTGGGGACTGTTAAAAATAATCCTCATGGGGAATATGGATAATTCTATTGCTATTATCATTAAGCTAGCCAACAAGTAGAATTTAAAGTACTGTTGAGAAAAAGAAAGTATGCATATATGTAGGACAGTTTTTTAAACTAAAAACGTGAGTTGTTGATTTGTACAGATAAAAAAAAGGAAGTGACTGGACACTATGCAAACAATGAACGTTGGATACAGGGAAACTCTTTCACTAGCACTCATTTACTATGGGCAAACACATATAAAAACACGCTCTAGAAATAGCAAGTACATGGTACTCTTGAGTTGCTATTTATTAGGCGCGTTCAAAGCAAGAATTTGAATGAACATCCAGTGGCTTCCAAACACATAACCTTGGAGAGTAATTGCCATGGTTTTCTGATCATAGGATGCACTCCCTACCCCACCAAAAAGGGAAACAAACGTGCATCTTATGGTCCAAAGGTTTGGTACAACAGAAATTTTTAGTATACTGGTACTACTTGGTTCAGAATTTTTTTCTTGTTTCCCTGCTCTAAAAACCAGGTGTGTCCTATGGTCAGGCTGTCTTATGGTCCAAAAGTATGGTATATGCTTGTCTCATCCTAGAGTGTTTTAGCCTAAAGCATAAGTGAGTATTTCAATTCTTTTAATTTTCTAAGGGTATGTTTAATGTAAATCCCAGATTGATTAGTGGAGTTTGCATCTCAGACCCTTCTGCTGTGGCCAATGAAGGATGTTTGCACCTAGAAAGGACAAAGTGTGAGATGTACAGCATGCAGCCTACCAAGGGCTGGACACAAACAAGGTCAAAAGTATCCAATTAGGAACATACTCCAAGGTGTATCCTCCCATTAGGAATCTATGTAAGTATGTTAAGTATTTTTGCCAGTGTCAGGTTGCCTCTTTTATTTACTCACTAATAAAAGTGAACTGTTTTTAAGATGCTCTGGGCACCATTGTAGTAGTATCTGTTGGGTTGAGGTGCCCGCAGAACACTGCGATATGCCAGGAACTGGTGTGCTTTTTTTGCCCTCTTCTCACAAGAAGAGAAATTGAGGAGAGACATTCTCAGTTGAAGAGGTTTTTGAGATGTACAAAGCAAAAGATAACTTATGATCCTGAGCATCTGGCAAGCACACCATCTGGTTGCTTGTGAAATCACTTAGAAGATTGCATAATGTGAGAACAGATGCATGCCCTTGTCTTTTTGCCTTTACCCTTATCATAGCTGAGTGATACATCATTTGCCCTTTTGTGATTAATTTTTTTAGCATAATGGTTTCCACCAGGTCCATCTGTGTCATGGGTTGTTTCATTGTTTCATCACTATTTTCTTAGGGATGCATTGTATACCATTGTGTCTATATACAAGAATTTATCCATTCTTCTACTGAGGTGAGTTTGGGATGATTCTAGCTTCTTGTTATTGTGAAGTGTGCTGTTACGGACAGGGGAGAGCATATGTCTGTTCATGTTCTGTCTCTGACTTCTGTTGGATATTTACTGAGGAGAAGTATTTCTGGGTCATATGGCACAGTAACTCTAATTGACTTTTTTAGGTAGCACCATATCACTTTCTACAATAATTTTACATGTATATATAATAATTTCATGCAAATGCATACAATTGTCATTTTTTGCCACTCATTTGTACTACTTTATTCTGACCACTAGGGTATATAATAGTCTAAATGCTGTCCAGATGCTAAGCAAAAAATCCAAAAGCTAACCTTTATGAAAGGGAATGCAGTATCTAAGCTGGAGGAAGACAATTAAAAAACAAGCAGTATGCAGATGCAGAACATTAACAATCTGCAATATGCAAATGCACATGCTTGAGGAAAGTGAAGAGGACTTGAAACACTTAAAATGAATATCAAGGACTGCAACCTTCAGTATTAATTGCATATCAACATAAAAGGCTCATGAATTGATCAAGCAACACCATTAACAGATAAAATATTAAAGTTGTCAAATATCTCATTTTACTTAGATCCACCATTAATCCACATAATAGGAGCAGACAGAAAATAAAATGACATTTTATGAATCAAATCTAGTGTAAAAGACATTTTTGAAGTGTTAGGACTAAAGTGTACCTGATTCAAGTCATGGCAATCTCAATAGATCCATATGAATGTATAAGCTGGAAAATGAATGGCAGATATTAGAAAAGAATTTATACATTAGTGTTATGTTGTTGGTAGACTTCCAGAAGAAATGGAAAAATGTGTTGGAAGTAGTATAGTCAGCTCTTTAGAGTGAGTTTGACAAAACTTTCTCTTAAGTACCTTGACTATTTTATTAGGAGAGACCTATCCCTTGAGAAAGACCTCACACTTTATTAAACTCGTTGTTCTTGGAACAACTGCCTCAGTGGTTCTGACTCACAGTGACTCTATGTAGAACAGAAGATTGCTGGTACCTCCTACAGGTTTCCCAATGATTCAGAACTGTTTATCTATTGTTACAATGTATCAATTCACCTTATTGAGGTGCTTCTTCATTTTCATTACACTTCTAATTTTCTAAGCCTGCTACCTTTCTCCAGGGACAGCTTCTTCATGATCACATGTCCAATAAGAGGATAAAGAAGAGGAATATACCAGATGATTCTTGACCAAAATGTTTTACTTATGCTGTAGGGCCTGTAAGAAAGTATTCAACTCGCTGGATTATAACAGTGGCATAAAGATTAAGTTTTCTATTGGCATAAAGAGTTACAATGCACAAGAAGGACTGCAGGGCTGGTCCCACCATAGGACATTGTGTCTCACTGAAAAGTGACGCTGCAGGGGTCAGCACTGGAGACACAGTGTGGAAATAGTGCAGTTTGGCCCCATCTCTCTAGGGCGAGGCACTGAGGACAGGCAACAGAGCAGCATGGGGAGCAGAGTGATGAAACCTCCGGGGAATACCAAAAATAAACTTGGGAGACAAAGTGTGTCACCCCATCAGACTTAGCTGGAAAACACTCATGATGGACAAAAAACAGATCATGGACTATTTATAGGCTTTTCCATTTTTGTTAGTAACTTTCTTTTTGTTATTGTTATTTTATTCTTGTGTTGTGCTGCTGTTGTTATGGTTTAGTTGGTTTTGACTTCCTTTGTTGTTTTATTTGACTTTGCTGGGTTTTTGTACCTCTTAATGTATCTATTTGTGTCTAGATAAGATAGGTGGAATAAATAAATCAGAAATGATCCCAGAGAAGGTGGGAGAAAGAAAGGAGACGAACTCAGGGGCAAGGGGAAAATAAATGAACAAAAATCAGTGGAAGGAAGTCGTAGGATGTCTGGAGGGGTTCAGTAGCAGTGACGAATTACTAAAGCCAAATGAATTCCAAGAGGGAAGTAAAAAGGAAACTGAGGAAAGAACCAGGAAGCAAGGGGCATTTATAGAGGCCTAAGTGCAGGCATGTACATATGTAAATGTATATATAAGGAGAAGGGACTAGAACTATGTATTCATATCTATATTTTAAAAATTAAGGTTGCAGATGGACATTAGACCTCAACTCAAGTACTCCCTTAATACAAGATCACTTTGTCTAACAAACCGGCATTTTGTAATGCTCACCTTCCTGACAATCACTGAAGACAAAATGGGTGCATAAACAAATGTGGTACAGAAAGCCAATGGTGCCTGGCTATCAAAACATATAGCATCTGGGGTCTTAAAGGTTTGAAGATAAACAAACGGCCATCTATTTGAGAAGCACATGGAAAAAGAACACCAGTCTGTGTGATAATGAGGTATCAATGAGGACAGATATCAGGCACCACAGACTCAGAATAAAATCATACACTTGGTGAATGTGGTAGGGGACATGGAGTAGAAACTCAAGTTCCATATGTAGATAATTGGACATCCCCTCACAGAGGGGTCCGAAGTAATAGATGAGTCAGTCAGGGTACAGTATATCACAGATGAAACATAAGTTTCCTCTAGCTCTTTGGTGCTTCCTTCACCCCTCTATTCTCAATTCTACATTACAAATTGGATTAGACCAGAGCATGCACAATGCTACTGAACAGAGCCCGCAACAAAAGGAGTCTAGGATAGATGACTCATTCAAAGCCAAGAAGGAGAGATGATTAGTGGAGTGGGGGGTGGGGAGAGAAAGGAAGAATGGATTACAGGGATCAATTAGAACCCTCTCCCAGGGAAACAAATAGTGGAAAAATGAGTGAGAGGCAACAGAGGATGATGTAAGATATGGAAAAAATAATTTATAACTTATCATGGTTCCTGAGGAAGGGCAGGAGGAGAAGGGAAGGAGAAGAAATGGGGACCTGATATCAGGGGCTCAAGTGGGAAGAAAATGCTTTGAAAATGATGATGGCAAATGTGCTTGACACATTGGAGAAATGTATGGATTGTTATGAATATATGGATTGTTATTATTTTTTTAAGTTACAGTCTTGGAAACTCACAAGAGAATGTGACCCTGACCTGTAGGGTCACTATAAGTTAAAATAGAGGAGATGGAAAGGAGTTTATAGAATTTATATGACTTAATGGTTCCATGTTTATTTGTTTTTCAATGTTTGTGTTAGTCTGAGTACACTAGAGAAAGAAATTCATAAGCATGCATCCCCACTCAAATCATACAAGTCTAAAAGTCTGATATTAGCCCATATGTCTGATAATAGTCTATAATGACTTCTTCAGATTCATGAGGTATAAGCAACAATTCCAGGACAATCACAGACCAGTGGCTTCAGAGTCTTGTGTTTCCAGTGGTGGTAGAAGCATCTTGGGGTTGGCATGGGCCTCTTCGGGACTTTTGAAGCATATCAGCACTGGCAGGAGTCTCCATGTGGCTTTTCTGGCTTCAGAGGTCTGGTTTCATCAGGGTAAGCCCATGAGGCTTCTTCTCCAGATCCTCCACTTTCCAGGATTCAGGGTCTTTCAGCATGCTGCCATCTTGTCTTGTCAGCTGCAATGTGTCCCAAAGACTGGGCTTGTGTTTCTCATAGCCAAGGGGAAAATTCTGTGAGATTTCCCAGAATTCTCAGGTGTAAGCCCTGCCCACACAGAGGTCTCATTGACTATCTCCAGATAGACTGCTAGACTTCACCCCTAGAATCCCAGTCATGAAATTGACACCAAAGTACATGACTGCCACAGTGTTCTTTTTAAGGAATGACAAAATAAAAAATGTGTATTCCAGAACAATTAATGCAGTTCATTAGGAACCTGCAAATAGATAAAGAGGCAGTCATTTGAACTGAAGAATATAATGCCTTGTGGTTTAATTTCAGAACAGGTTTGCATTAGAGTAGTATCTGTCACCATGCTTATTTCATCAGTATGCTGAGGAAACCATCCAAGCTGGACTATTTGTAAAATAAGAAAACATCAGTGTTAGAGAAAGGTTTATTCATAACCTGGGGTATAAAAATGCTACAACTTTCCTCACTAACAAAACTGATGAGAATTTGATGTACGTATTGCTACCATGGACAGAAATTCAATCTGGATTCATAACGTGGCATGGTAAAGTAAGAGAAAATCATAGCATTGCTGTTGAAGATGTCATAGAACGTGGCATTGCTTTAGTGTACTATACATGGAGGTGCTGTGTGCCAGAACTCAACTGCTCACCCTTGACAGCCACAGCTAAATGTTAGGGGACTGAAATTAGTAACCAGGAAAAATAATTCATTATTTTTAAAGGAATATTTTGTTGATGCTTGTGTTGAACAGGGTTCAGTAGAGAAACAAAACCAGAAAACTAATAGTTTTCTCTATATATTTATATATGTAGAAAGATATCAATATAAAAAATAAACAGGTAACTAACCTATAAAGCAATACAAATGGCTCGGTGTAACTCACTTGCGTGAGATAGCTAGTAGACTGGCAGTCGTTGTAGTCTTGAGGGCCGCTAAGTAGCCTCTGTAGAGCAATTCAGTCTATCCGGCAACAAGCAGCAAAGAGCAAGACAGGTCACCAACTGTCATCCAGATGACAGAGACTGATAGTCTCCCAGCTCAAGAGATGTATATTCCAGGAGCGTGGCGAAGCAAAGCTTGAAGGAACCTCAACTCGCAGCAACACAGTCCACAGATTAGGTGTCCCATGGGTAGTGTAGCTTGGAGATTGAGGCACAGGACAAAGAAGGCAGCTGGCTGGTCTGACAATCCAAGAGCAAGAGAGAGAGAGTGGGGATTGCCTAGCCATTTATATTTCCGCCTTTCAATTGATCTTACATATGTTCATTGGCCAAGTTGTCACAACAAGCCTACCTATCACATTGCTATAGCCTTCTAAAACTGGCTATGATATTGTAATAAAACAAAAGTTAAAGTCAAAGGTATACTGATATAGTTATTCAACCTGCATCTTTGCAAATGAAAATACCAATTTTCATGATCAGTATGATTAACATGGATCAGAAATGTAACTTAAATTTGATTTCTTAGGAATTATAGTGCTATCAATTATGAGGTAGAGTCATCTATATACAATACATTATGTTGCCATAAGTATATTGCCAAGAATATATATATCAAAAATATATGGAGAAATTCAGTTCAAAAGTATTTGCATGAACTTAGTTGTGCATGTACATAGACATACTCTCAGTGAGGAATATTTTGAGGTGATAGACTCATCATAGCTATTGAAATGCTTTATCACCCTGTTTTTCCTATGCTTCTATATACTTATATATATATAAGCAAGTATGCATGAGTGTTCCATGTAAAAAAATCTGTCTTATGATTTTTATAGATTTTGCTCATTGTAAGTAAATAATCTATTTCTAAGGTGCTTCATTCTTAAGCAAAACACATGAGAAAAAAACAAGCCTTCTTAGTTCATGGAAAGTGTACTTTGTTATTGTTGCTGCTAGATAAAATGAATGATGTTCTGATGCCTCCTGACTTTATGCAACAAAGAATAAAATACTGCCTGGTCTTGTGTCATTTTACATTTACTGCTACATTTACACAGTGTATACATCCTTCTCATTAAGAGTCTTCAATTTGTATATAAATGTCAAATTCAAATTTTGTATAAAATATAAATTTTTCTTCTTTAAAGAACCAGCCTAAGATAGAAAGCATACTATACTTTTTTTGAGAACAGCTATTCCCTGATTACATATCTAAAGTATATCACCATCTTCACTTCTAGGGAACTTTCTTACTGTACATCACCCAAAACAGATTTGTTCAATTTCAGCAGTTTGGGCATATTCAATATTCATTCCCAACACCATTCTATATTTAAAAGTTTTAATAGTTTATTGGCATATAATTCCCATATCACAGAATTCACTCATATGAGAAGAGTTACTCAATCATCTCCATGATCAATTTTAGAGCATTTCCATCTTATCAGTATTATTGTTACTTCTCTATTCCCTTCAATCTCCCCTTCCCTGCCACAAGGTAAATGCTAACTTAGTACTGTCTCTATAGATTTACCTATCCTGGAAACATAAAAACCTTGAAAACAAAAACAAGACTCAAAGAACAGCAACTGCATAAAAAAATGAATCATGATGACAAAAGACAGAGAACTCAATGGAAATGAAAGCAGAAAATATTTTCAAAACTATAACAAATCTAAAATGGAGGTCAAATGAAAATGTGTTACAGTTTAACCTAACCACATCTGCCTGTGACTTTACAGTGACTTTACCATTGACTTTACAATGTTGTCTGTCTGATATTATAACTACACAAGTCCTTGGTCTATGGTCAGAAGGGGTTCATTAGAAGAGGCTTAATCCTCATGAGGACACTGCAATTCAGTTTGAGCCTTTCACTCTCCTACATAGCTTGCTATAAATGGAAAGTTCAAATTTAAGTTCTGATACTGTTCTTGCCTCCAGATTTGGATTCTACTATTGACAACCCTTGGGTCATATATACTGGAGTGCTTTTTCCATGTCAAATTGGCTAATATTTCATTTAGATGGCTGCTTTTTTGACAAGTTTCTAAGAGTTCAATATCTTTCTTGTAACCAGGCACTCCTTTATTTCTTCATCGCCCATAACATAGTGATCTCTTCATGAGGGTAGTATTAAGTTAGGACAATTTAGGTATTGTTTTTTAAAATTTTTCCATGTAATTAATGCAGCACACAATTTGATGGTTTTAATATATTAATATGTTTAAACATAGCTGTGCACTCTTCCTCACAATCCACTTTAGAACATCTCCTTCCTTTTGTATTCACTCTTATTAGCCCCCCCCCCATATCTCCCTACCTCTCTTGCCATAACCCTAAGAGATCATTGATCTAGTTACTGTTGTTAGCAGAACAAGATTTGTCTATCTTGGAGTTCATACAAAGAAAATTATTTTTTAAACTCAATAGCAATAACAAAATATACTGCAGAAAAATCCCATGCAAAATAAAACAGAAAACTATAAAAATGAAAGCATAAATTATTTAGTTTTCATATTAATAATTCAGCATTCACATGCAGATGAGATCAAGTACACCTAAATCCTCAAAACAACATCCTTCATTTTTCATACTTTAAAAAAGTCCTTATAAAGCAGTTCCATTTGTCATTGTCGTTCATGAGAGCCTTTTTCCTCGATGTTATTATGAATTCAGAGTAAAATAACATGCCTGCAGATCTCAAGGTCTTCCTCATTTTTAGAGTGTTGCTTACTTCTTCAGTTAGGATGACTTTAAAAAGGATCTATGTTTAATTTAAGTTCTTGAATACAATCAACATCTTCTTAAGAGCTTGAGAATACATAATAAAAAGGGAGAACCTAAGAAAAAATTTAATGGAAAGAAAGTAACATGAAACCTTTGAAAAGTCCTGTTTCATTTACTCTCTAGTTAATATATTATTTTGTCTTCCTGTGTTCTCATATCATTAACTATAAGCTGAATAAGCAGAAGTAGGATATAATCTTCAATGCTCAAAAACTTGGAAATGATAAGCTCATTAATTCAGAAATGATATTAGAAAGTACTTTTGCTATCATGATTCCACAAACTCACCCATAATTACATTTAAATCATTGGATCCTTAGAGGATCAAAATAAATTCAAATTGAGAACTTGTCATTTTTACACAAGAAGTTTTTTTTTTAAACTTGTAACAGAATATATGTTCCCTAGAAATCTTAATAATAAAACAAAAATGTTATCTGTGAGAATTTCATTTTCCCTAAGGTAAACAGGTCAGGTTAGATGATTTCTTTATATAATAGTCTTTCCAGAACCATATTTTTATGCTCCATTTTTAGTGAAAAAAGGATAGAGTTTATTGTGAGAAGATAACAATGGAAAGATGTCTATGAACAATAGCCCTACAAGAACATGGACAATATTTATGTGGTCAAAACTTGCCTTTATAAAGTTAAAAGCTCCATTGCCCTCCAGCCCATTCTGACTCACATAGCCACACTCAAATTGTAGACCAACTTCAAAGTGTTCCTGAGGAGCAGACTGCCACATCTCTCACTGCCCAATGCCAGGTCCTTTATAAAGGGCTGAAAAGCAGAAAGAGATATGCACTTTTTATTTTTATATTCCTTCAGGTAATGCATTTATTTGTCAACAGTTACCAGTTAAGGTATTCTGAAACTAATTTAACACTAAACTTCTACATTTACAGGATTTCTTAAATATAAATGCCCTCTCTATGGCAATACCTATGAATAGAAAGTTGCTGAAGACTGATTTTAATCTAACACCATTTCCACTATTGCTGCAATTGTTCAAACATGGAGCATAGAAGTCTTTGAATAATTTGGTGACAATTTGCATATACATGAAAAGGAATTAATAAGGCAGGATGTTTACATAATGAAAGATAGTGATTTTATGACCAGATTAGAAAAAAAATTATCAAGACATACTCAAATTTTTTGAACTGAAGATTCGAAAAACTAGGAGCTGTTCACATAAGAATTTTATATGAAAAGATTTTTAAAAGGTATTTTCCATGGGAACATAGTTTAGAATAAATACATATTTTATACTCTTTAATATTTACAATGCATATTACCTACATATTTTTGTACTTCCTACCTTAAAAGCACACTCAAGTTTTAATATAGTCCTTATATACCACTAAATTACACTACTTTTCCTCTAAGATTTTTTTCTTAAACTTTTCTTATTCATGTATTAAAAATTAAATGCTAAATATTAAATATAAATATTTTTAAGATAACTATGATAAATGTTTATTAGGATGTTAGAAAGTAATTATTTGTGAAATAGAAAGCTTAGTCATATGCCTTTTACTTCTTGCTTCTTCTTTCTAAAATAAGCTTACCTTACTTCTGATTAGAGAAAAGAACTGATAGCATATTACACTTAAACACTGAATATTGGTAAGACTTTAATTTCATAGCAGAACTAATTAAAATTATAATTTTATCTAAATATTTGCAGATAATCTTATGCATGATATTTATTTAAGGACCTATGTACTATTTTAAAGGGGCATTTGTTTTAGTATCATTAAAAACATGAGGAACCATCATTTGTATTTAATAAAGTATATTAGAGGGCATTCATTACAAGGTCAGTTGCATCTGAGAGAAGCATATTATGGAGAAATTAAATCTAGTAAAGGATTGACATGTCTTAGTAATGGCTCCACTTGACTAAGCAGAATATTAAGGTCTCCACTTGAGTAGGCAGAACACTCAAACTAATATTCTATATCATTTGTTTAGGGATTTCTAGGAATTAGGATTTTTCAAAATTCTGTGCTTTATTTATGAGTTTCATTTTCAAAGTTACCTGGGAGGAAGAATAGAGGGAATTATGCCTGCCAACATATTTTTAATTTTAAAAAAAGGGGGAGTTTACAGCATGACTTATTGCCATCTTCTTTGGAGTCAAAATAGTAGAGCACCTGGATATTAATCTCATAATAATACAAATAAAAAGCAAAAGAACTGTTCTAGTATGTTCTGTAAAACAACAAGTAAAACAACAAGTTGAGGTATTCTGATCAAGGCATTGTACCTCCATAAATATTTTTTAATGAATTACATATACAAATTGAGTTGTCCAAAGGTGACACATGCCAATGGAGAAAAAAATGGATTTCTATAGTTATGAGTGAACTTTCCATAGACAATGACTAAAACAATAAGAAAAAATGGAGTCATGATATATTATAATAATCAGGAAAATAAATGAGCTAATTGTCACCCTTAAGAGATATTTATGACTTGTGGGATGGAAAAGTATACTTTATCTCAGAGTTATATTGCTTTATAGTATAAAATGAAAGCTAGAGTTTGTTGTAAATTCACATTCACTCTTCTGTTCATTAGGATTTCAGAATGATGAATATATTACTGACTGGGATTGTTCCATTCCCATGATAGCAAATGTCTGTTAAATTAATGCCACCTCAAATCATGTTTTATTATCTCACCATATTATTTTTTAAATACTTTGAGTAAGAATACATTTTTAAATATAAACACTCATTTGAAATTCACAACTGGCTAATTCAGTCATCTCAAACCCAACAAAATACAAAAATTATCCAACAATATAATATCAAGAAGCATCTTTTAAAGAAAAGAATTCAAATTGGTTGTATCAGTACATCAGAGGGAGCTGTGATAATTTCAAACTGAATTCAAGAGTGCATATAACATGTCATGCCTACTAAAGTCAGATGCATATTGGCTGAAAGTAAAGAATAGAAGAGAGATGTTTACTCTTGTTCACTGTACAAAGGCATTCAACTCAGAATATAACTAAGAATGGGAATTCTGGCAAAATTAATTGCATTCATGCAGAACCAGCAAATAGACCAAGAAGCAGTTGTTCGAACAAGAAAATATGGTTACTGAGCTGTTTAAGATCAGGGACATTGTGAACAGGGATCATATACTTTCACTGTACTTATTCAATCTGTATTCTGAGAAAATAATTTAAAAAACTGGACTTTGTGAAGAAAATTGCTTGATGAAAATTGTAGATAGGCTTAGCAACCTGCTGAGCAAATGACACAGCCTTGTTTGCTGAAAGAGTTGAAGTGTTAATGAAAGTCAGATCTGTGTGACCATGAGATGTTGAAGGGATCAGGCATCAAAGAACATTGTATCCTTATAAATGAGAGGGAGGACAGATTGGGGACCCAAAGACCATCTGTAGATAACAGGACATCTCTTAAAGGGTTGCTAGGAGGAGACGAGCAAGTCAGGGTGCAGTGTGGTAATGATGAAACAAACAGCTTTCTTCTGGTTCTTCCATGCTCTCTCCCCCTACTATCATGATGCCAATTCTACCTTACAAATCCAGCTATAACAGAAAATGCACTCTGGTACAGATAGGAACTGGAGACATAGGGAATCCAGGACAGATGATCCCTATAGGACCAGTGGTGAGAGTATCGATACTGGGAGGGTGGAGAAAAAGTGTGGTAGAAAGGGGAAACCATTTATAAGGATCTACATAAAACCTCTTCCCTGAGGTAGAAGAGGACAATGGAGAAGTGGGTGAAGGGAGACATGGGACAGTGTAAAATAATAACAATTTATAAATTATCAAGTGCTCATGAGGGAGTAGGGATTGGGGAGGAGAGGAAAAATTGAGGAACTGATACCACGGGCTTAAATATTAAATAGAAAGAAAATGTTTTGAGAATGATGAGGACAGCACATGTACAAATGCACTTGGCATACAATGGATGTATGTATGGATTGTGATGAGTAATATGAGGCCCCCATAAAATGATTTTTAAAAATGTCAGGCACTCTAGCATTCAATAAGGTTTGCCCTTATTGTAAAGTCAACATAGGTGCTAGCAGCTGGACTAATATATAATTATAGAGGATTGAAGTTATCAGGGATTATATATTACTTTGATCCACAATGAATGTCTATGAAAGTCAAGAGATCAAAGAATGTATTGCATTGTAAATATATACCTCAAAAGATTTCTAAAATCATGAAAACAGGGCTGAGCCCCAGTGGCAAAGTGGTCCAGTGCGGGACTGCGGCCCCTTGGCTTGGCGGTTCAAATCCAGCAGCAGCTCTCCGGGAGCAAGGCTGGGTAGCTCCTACGACTACCAGAGGGCAGTGATGTGCCCCTTCCAAAAAAAATATTAAAAGCATGAAAACAATGGTGGACTTTACCAAAGTATTTTTAATGGCCACATATGCATGTGAAAGCCTGACAGTAAATAAAAGCCTGAGGAAGAATGATGCATTTGTTTGGTGCTGTTGAATACTTACCACAAACTGCCAAAATATTAATAAATCTGTCTTGAAAGAAGTACACTGGCAATGCCACTTCCAATACTCACTAATGCTCGCAGGACGAATCAGTCTTTGGAGAAGGGCATTATGCTTTGAAAGCAGAGAATCAGAGAAAAGGAGGAAGACCATCCATAGATGTATGGGTACTGTGGTTGCAACAAAGGCTCTAACCTGCAAGTGATTGTGAGTCTGGCACGGGATCTGACAGCATTCAGTTCTGTTATATAGATAGTTGCCGTGATTCTGAAATTGTTCAACAACACTGACTATTTAATAACATTATAGATACTTAGTAAAAGCAAAACTAGTTTCTCACTGTTGTATTAAACTAGCAAGTCTTCAAAATATGTTCAAAATATGTTCATTCTTTTTTTCCTCTCTTCACTTAAATATAAAACATTTAAAACAACATTTTTTAAATTTTGCATTCATACTGTTCCTTTCTCTGTCTTGTTGAACTTTGCCTTCATTGTTTCTTTGCAGTTCAATGCATACTTAACACATTTCCATATATTCGAAAGTTCCAATGCTTTAAAGCATGTTCATAACTCTCTTGGAAATTCCTGGATTTTTTTTCCTGGTGACTCTACACATATTTTTACTTTTTCTAAGCTTTATAAGAAAGATAGGAATGAAAACACCAAAAGAGTGATTTTACTTAAACACTACTTGCTTGCTGTTAACTTCATCACTTGCCTATCATGCTGTGGTTTGTGTGTTTGTGTTTGACTCTCATGATGGAAGCTATGTCACTGGTATTTTAAATACCAGCAGGGTCACCCAAAGTGAACGGATTTCAGCAGACATTCCAGACAGAAAACTACTACTTCAGAAGAGAGCGTCTCTGAAAAACATAGGCATAGCTTGGAAGCATTGTAAAATCCTGAAAGTCTAACCAAAGGAAGCGGAGCATGATCTGAGACAGTGCCAGAGCATGCTCTGCCCCCTGCCCCAGGGACTGAGGGCACACAAAGTTTCACTGAGGAGGAGCTAATTTTTTGGAGTGGAGTTAACCATTTTGATGTGAGTCAGATAAAGTCCCTGGTGGAGAGCAAATGATTGGAACTTAGAATGTGAAAATATGAATTTAGGAAAATGGGAAAAGGTTAAAGTGAAATAGAATGCATGGATATCAATATTGTAGGTATTAGTGAGCTTGGTGAACAGGTATTGGTTATTTTAAATCAGAAAATTATATGATTCAAAGCACCTAGAACAGCACAATCAGGAGAAATTGTGAGGCACTCATGGTCAGAAAAGACGTTGCTAAATTCACCATAAAGTACTGTTTGTGATTAGATTATATCTTTTCACCTACAAAGAAATCCAAATAATATAACTATTATTCAAATTTACAGACCAACCACTAAAGCAAGTAATGAAAATTTAAAGAACTCTAAACTAAAGAACAAAAGAACTCTACTAACTATTTTAGTAGGAAATTAACCAAATGTGTAACCTAGATGCATTGAGAGCATTATTGGAATGCAAAAGTTGGAGACAAAACAAAAACAAAGTAACAGTAGTTGAAAAATATGGACCTAGTGGTAGAAATGAAGTCAGAGATCACATGGGAGAAGTTTGGAAAACCAACACCTTGTTCATAGAAAATACTATTTTTCAATAACACAAGGGGGACTATATACATAGACTTCTCCATATAGAACACACAGAAATAAAATAGACAACATTTGTGTGAAGAAGCTATGGAAAAACTCAACATCAGAATCTGAAATGAGATCAAGGGCCAAATCGAGAACAGATAATTCTTCATATATGAATTGAGATAAAACTGAAGAAATTTACAAGTTCACAAGAGTCAAAATATGACCTTGAGTTTATCCCAGTTGAATTTTGAGAAGATCACAAGAACAGATTTGATACATTGAATACAAATGCCTCGGGGAGGCAATCATGAGCATCATTCATGGAGAAAGAAAAAAGTCATTAAAAAGAAAGGAAAAAAAGAAAGAAAAGCTCAAAATGGATGTCAGAGGAGTCTCTGAAACTTGTTCTTAATTATAGAGTAGCTAAAACTAATGGAAGAAAGGATGAAGTCCAGGAGACGCTGACCAAAAAATTTTGAAGGACACCTAGAGAAGACAGAGCTAAATATTATAATGAAATATTTAAGGACCCAGGATTAGAAAACCAAAGGAAAGAAAATGCTTACCATATCTGCAACTGTAAAAAGCTCAAGAAAAATTTAAGACTTTGCAACTTTGAAAGATTCTATAGACAAATATTTAGTGATTCAGGAAGCATTAAGAAAAGATTGGAAGACTATACTGGATCACTGTACAAAAGACAGGTAGCTGACATTCCAAGAATTTCTTGAGCAAAATCAGTGGTGCTGAAGGAAGAAGTTCAAAACATGCTGAATGCATTAACCAAAAAAAAAAAAAGTTCCAGGATTTGATAGAATGCTCATTGAAATGTTTTAAAAATCTGAAGAAGCATAAGAAGCACTCACTCATTTATTTAACAAACACTGGAAGCATTCACTAATGCATGCCAGGAATTTAGAGGACAGCTACTTGGTCAACTGACTAGAAGAGTTCAGAATTTGTGCCCATTTCAAAGAAAGGTGGCTTAACCCATTGAAGGTTATCCTTGATATCACAGGTAAGAAAATTTTTGCATAAGATAAGCAACACTTGCATTGATATATTGACAAAGAACTGGTAGAAGTTCTGGCTGGATTCAGAAGACTTGGAACAAGGAAAATCACTGCTATTATTTAAAGGATTTTGGGCTCAAAGGAGAAAATAGCTGATGGATGATTACTTGTTTTCCATTGATTATGCAAAGGCATTTAACTATATGGACTACAATAAACTCTGGATAACCTTGAAACAAATGGGAATTCTGAAACACTTCCTTGTATTCATGAGAAATCTGCACATGGATCAGGAGGCAGTTATGCATAACAGAGCAGGGGGTTACTGAATAATTTAAAACCAGGAAAACTGTTTCAAGGTTGTGTTCTCTTGCCATACTTGTTCAGTATGTTTTCTGAGCAAATCATCAGAGAAATTAGCTTATATGAATAAGAATGTGGCATCAGGATTAGAAGAAGCTTCATTGCTTATGCAGATGGCACAGTTTTGGAGAACGTGAAACCTTGTTGATGAAGATCAAGTACTGCAGCCTTCAGTATGGATAGGAGTCAGTGTAAAGTAAACTAAAATCCTCACAAGTGGACTAATATGTAACATCATGATAAATTGAGAAAAGGTTGAAATTGTAAAAGATTTTGTTCTGCTTGGATCCACAATCAATGTTCATGTGAGCATCAGTCAAGAGATGGAACAAATGAGCTGCATTAGGTAGCACTGCTTCAATGACTATATTAAAATATTGAAGAGCAAGGATAATGTTTTGAGGACTAAGTGTGACCAGACTCAAGCCATTATATTTTTCATTGCCTCATCTGCATATAAATCTTGAACATTGAATAAGGAAGACTGAAGAAAAGATGCCTACTGAATTGTGGTGCTGGAAAAAAATTAAAATACCACAGGCGTTTAAAAACAAACCCATCTATCTTGGAGGTGATTCACCCAGTGCTCTTTTGAGAGAAGGAGAGTAAGACTTTGTCTCTCATACTTCTGGCATATTTTCAAAAAGTCCTGTCCCTCAGCAATGTGCATCCACCCCATCGTGGCCATAGTGAGTTCAGGCAGAGGTGCCACTGCAATCACGAGGTAGGACTGTGTTTTGTTCCATTCTGTTGCACATAGAGTTGCTAGGGCTCAGGATCAACCTGTTGGCATCCAACAACAGAGTAGAACGGATATATGTGATCGCTTATGCATAATTTCCCCGTGCAGATCATGGCATGTGAAGTCAAATTATTTGAAAGGCCTCTGGGGAGCATGAAACCATGTGTTATTGCTTGAATAGTCTGCTCCATCAATTTCTAAAATCCTACCACACTCATTATTAGAAAGAAATTTGTCAGGAGAATCGACCACTCATTTCACCCAATCAATTATACTACACTTAGTCATTTTCAGATTGGTGTATCAATGAGCATGTTCCTAGATTTCCTCCTCACACTTTACAGACAATATCTTGTTTCAAATTAATATATTATCTTATTAGAGGCCTCACAACAGTCTCTTCCCTCTCCATGTTTCTCTTCAAATATTCTGCATTAAAATAGTTTACTTAATTTGTCAAAATTATAGACCATTAGCATTGCACCTGACCTTTGACTTGGATCTTGAAGTTTGCTCTTTTTGTTTACATTTCTAAAAAGAGTTTTATTTGCACTTCATCCATGTCAATACTGCACACACAATTTAAGACTTCACATCTAAAAGAGTTGTACAATTATCATATATTCAATTCTAGAAGACCTTCTTTCCCCTAGTCATTGTTAATCATATTTTCTTTTTTTTGTTTGATTTTTTTGGGGGGCATCACTGTCCTCAGGTGGTGGGAATAGGAGGCTCAGGCTTTGCTCCGTGGAGCTGCAATCAAACCTCCATCCCAGTGGGCCACAGTCCCATGCACAACCACTATGGCACCGGGGCTCAGCCCTTATTTTTCTTTTTAAAGATAATTTTATTGGTAATTTTTTACAGCTCTTATAACAACACATATATCAATTTTATCAAGCATATTTGTACATAAGTTGCCATAATTATTTTCTAAACATTTAGTTTCTTATTTTTTTAATTTAAATAACTTTATTGGGGGCTCCTATAGCTATTGTAAGGTTCAATATATCATCTGTATCAAGCACATTTGCACACATGTTGTCACTTCATTTCCAAACATTTTCTATTTGATCTCTTGGTATAAGCTCCTCTTCAAAAAAATTTTTAAAAAGCTCCTCTTTCCCGTCCCCCACTTTTAAAAAAATTGAATCATTTTATTGGGTACTCATAAACCTCCCCTCACAATCCACACATACATCAATTGTATGCAGATCTCATTTGCACACTTGTTGCCATCATCACTCTCAAAATATCCTCCCTCCACTTACACCCCCAGCTATACCTCCCTTTCCATTTCCCCACATGAACCTTTAATAATTTACAAATTGTTATTTCATACCGTACACTGTCCAATGTGTCCCTTCACTCACTTCCCTGCTGGCCGTGTCCCAGAAAGGATGTTATA
>PVJH01033220.1:0-21789 GCA_004026705.1 Nesogale talazaci
GAGACAGCTTCTCATCTCCATGAGGGAAAGATCTCGAGATTTTCCAGAAGTCTCAGGAGAAAACCATGCCCACACGGAGGCCTCATTGACTACTCAATGACTATCTCCAGATTGACAGGCTAGACTCCACCCCTACATCTCAATCATGAAGTCAATGTAAGCACATGACCGCCACAGCACCTCCCCCTCTCGCCCCCCCCCCCCCAGTTCATGGGGATTTGCATGCCTTGGAATGTGGGCCAGGTTTCATTGGGGTTTGGGGACGGAGACAGATGAGGAAGAGAAGCCTGCTGTTCGACTTCCCAAGCTCAGCCGATGAAAAAGTACAGGTCGCAGCAGTCTGAGCCAGCAGTGGAGGCGGGGATGGGTCGGAGACACACCACTGTCTGTCTGTTGGGCATGACAAACCTAGTCCTGGGCCTGAAGCCGCCTCTGCCGCTACTCACTGCAGCAAGACCATCGCTGGTACGGGTTGCAGAGTTCTCAGAGCACAGACGGGGGCTCCAACAGCCAAACCAGTGAAAGCTAACCAATGAAGGCGTCCCCCGAGCAGGCAGGAGGGCTGGCTGGGTCCCTGCACTTGACTGAGCTGTTTGGCTGGACACACGATAGCAAAAACAAAACCACTGCCGCGCCAGGAAAGTTCTCCCCAGACCGGAAGGGAACCAGCATGTGACTCACACAGCAGATGGTAGCGAGATGGACGAGACAGAACAATGGTGCGGGAACCGCTTTTAAAAAGAGCGGACTCCACGCCATTGGGGCGATTCTGACCCCTCATCCCACTCCCCGGAGGGGAAGAACTGCCCCTGTGCATTTCTGAGCCTGCCCCCTCTTCAGGTGGGGAGAAGGCACCCTTTTCCTCCCAGCCTGGCGGAGCAGCCTGATGTGTAATCCCTAAGCCCCCAGGACACCCTGCAAGAGGCCTTCCGGCAGTCTGTGGAGAATGGGGTGAACCGATGGTGGCATTTTCTCACCAGCTTCTAGAAGCTTCCTCAGAGGGCTGCTAGACTTGTGACTTGGAGCAAGCCCCCGTGCAGAGCGGACTGCCCCATTGGGCTCATAGGGCAGCCACCCGTCATCACCATGGGAACAGATGCCAGGTGCCTTCTCCCTCGGAGTCACGGGGTGGCCCAGAATCGCTGAGAGGCAGGTTAGCAGCGGGGCGCTTCACCACTGTGGCGCCCCCTCCCCCTCCCTCCCCTCCCCCCCTCCCCAGCGCCTTACCTCGCTGCTGTCGTCAGGCTGCATTTTGTGAAGTGTCCGACTCCACTCAGACTCCAAGTGACGCTTTATGCAGCAGAACAAAACACCCCTGGATCCGGCCCCATCCTCCCAAGAGTCTTCGTGTCTGAGCCCACCTCGCCTCATCCAAAACCAAAGACCGAAATCACTGCCGCGGCCACCTGACAAAACAGGGTGGAACTTCCCTGTGGGTTTCCTTGATGGGAGCAGACAGCCTTATCTGTCTCCTGCAGAGCAGCAGGTGGGTTTGAACTGCCGGCCTTGGGGTTCATGGTTTACAACCTAACTCAAAACCACTAGTCTGCCCAGATGCCTCCTTATCTTGTTAGTCTCTACTGATTTCATGTGCACTGGCCAGGCGGTACACTACCCCACAGGGGCAAGCCCTCACCTATCCTCACCTATCAGCGGGCTGTCATGTGAAGGTGATGTCATTGGAGAGTTGGGGCTACGTTCCACCTTTGGCCTGAGCGCCCCCTTTGCTCACTGCCCAGCTGTGTCTCCAGTTGCACCTAACGTGTTGGGAACCCCCTTGCCCTCCTGCCTCCCCCACCTCCCTAGGTCTCTTGAAGTTCTGAGTGGTTGTAGTAGTTGAATGTTGCCCATCACCCACCAGCTCCTGCCACCCACCTTGGACAGGGACCCTGATTGCTTTCATTCCTGGCTCCCTCTCACTCCCCCTCCCCCTCACTGAACTTCCCAGTACCTTCAGAGCCTCATCTGACCCCCTCTTCCCATCCCACCACTCTCCAGCCTGGGACCTTGACTGGCACTGTCATTGTTCCATGCTCTCCTGGGTTGGACTGGCATGTTAACCAGCAGAAAACTTCCCACAGCTGGTCAGTCATTGTCCCTTTGGTGGCCCGATCATCACCAGAGCCTATGGCATATGGTTCCTGGTAGCCCACAGAGGTTGCTTAGACCAAGCCTAAGCATTTACAATGATAGGATTTTTAGTTCTTTGATGCCTGATCCCTGAACCCTTCAACTCCTTGTGATCACAAAGACTGTTGTGCTTCTTCTATGTGCGCTTTGTTGCTTCTGAGCTAGATGCCACTTGTTTACCTTCAAGACCCCAGATGTTATATCTTTTGATAGCCGGGCACCCTCAGCTTTCTTCACCACATTATCTTATGCATACATTTGTCTTCAGCAATCATATCAGGAAGGTAGGCACACAATGATATAATTTTTTTTGATGCCTGCAGTGCTCCTGTGTAGTCTGAATCACTGGAAACACTGCCCATTCATGTGTTCAGCACTGTCGTGAATGTGAGATGTCAGCTAGCAAGACAATCACTAAGTGAGGAGAGTCACTAGATGAGGAAGAGTCAGTAAGTGAGGAACAGCTGTTTTCTTCTGACCTGTCATGTGTGGGGGAAGCATGGATCCTGTCCCCTCCCAGACAGTCAATGAAATCAAGGCTCACTGAGTTATATCACCTCGAGCTACAAAGTACCTCTGACAGGTTCTGGAGTTTGACAGTCAAGTGTCAACTCAAGGCAGTGAAGAGGGTCATGGGTGCCCGAGTTGTGTTAAGAATGGGAGTGAGGGTGTCTGCACAGGCTGGCGAGGAAATCTAGAAACAGAGAGCGGTGAGGGTGAGCACATCTCACAAGAGAACCAGCATCCCCGGATGGTACGTGGGAAAAGACTCTGCCGTGGAAACCATTCAAGTATAAAGAATGGGAAAGAGGAACATGACAACAGTTTCCCTCCCTTTTTCTCAGGGACTAGCATGGGCTTGTTGAAGTGTCATTTGTCTAAGATTCATTTAGAGGCAATAGTACTGTTAAGTGTTGTCAAGTGGCTTTTGACTCCTGGCCTCCTTGCATGACTGAGTAGAACTGTCCCGTGGACTTCCTTAAGTGGACGCTGGGAGTGCAGTGGTTAAGCTCTCAATTGCTAACCAACAGGTCATCTGTTCAAAGCCATTGGCTCTTCTATAGGAGAAAGGTCTTGCTCCCAATGAACGTTCTGGCTATCCTTCTTCCAAGACAGTTGCTTGCTCACTGGGTAACCATGGCAATCCACGACACAGTCTTCACCAGCACGGTGCCGATGATGGTCCTGGCAGTCCAAGGGACTCAGAACTACTCTGTTCTGTGGACTTGCTCTTGACCGAATGGCAATGGGATTTGATCTGCGTGGAAAGTCCCGGTGTCACAGTGGTGATGCTTTTGATGGCTAACCAAAAGACTGGTGGTGAGAACCCAGCAGCCACTCCAAGGCCGTGGGCATCCATGAAGATTTCCACCTGTGGGAACTCTGTAGTGCACTGTTGGAATGGACTGGTTGGCAGTTGGCCCAGGGGTTCATGGAAGTTGAGTTCCAGAACTCTCTCTCTCTCTCTCAGCCTCTGGGTGCCTCGGATGGCTGTGATGCCTCCAGGTGTGCATCCATTTCACTGTGCATCCATTCTTCTGGGATCTCCCTGTTCTCCTCTGGGTAACCTACTTTTGCCTCATCCTTGAAAACAGCCCTACCTGTCTTGTTACCCGGAATGACTTACAGCCTCACACACTCACAGGAGGAGGTCTGCCCTATCCTAGAGCCTGACTCGATGGGATGGAACTGAATGCATGTGAAGGCCATCCTGCAGAAACACAATGTCGTCTCATAATTTCTCTGTTGTATCATGTACATAGGATGTATGAGGGTGTGGTGTTGATGCCTTGGGCAACTAACTGCAAGGCTAGCTTTCAAAATCACCAGCCGCTTCTCAGTAGAAAGATGGGTCTTCACTCTCACCACTGGTCCTGAAGGGATCATCTGTCCCGAATCTCCCATGTTTCTAGTTCCTATCTGCACCAGTGTACATCCTCTGGTCTAACCAGATTGTAAAGCAGAATTGGGATCATGATAGTGGGAAGACGGAAGCATTGATGAACTAGAGGAAAGTTGTACATTTCATCGTTGCTACGCTGCACCCTGACTGGCTTGTCTTTCCTCAAGACACTTCTGTAAGGGGATGTCGTTTCACCTACAGATGGACTTTGGGTTCCCAATCTGTACTCCCCCTCAGTTACAATGATAGGATTCTTAGCTCTTTGGTGGCTGATCCCTTCAAATTCTCATTACCACAAAGACTGGTATGCTTCTTCCATGTGGGCTTTGTTGCTTCTGAGCTGGATGGCAGCTTGTGTACCTTCAAGCCTTTAAGACCCCAGATGCTTTATCTTTTGATAGCCAGGCACCATCAGCTTTCTCACCACATTTGCTTATGCACACATTTGTCTTCAGCAGTCATATCAGGAAGGTGGGCACACAATGATATATTTTTGTTCTTCGATGCCTGATACCTGATCCCTTTGATCCCTCGGGGTCACGCAGGCTGGTATGCTTCTTTTTTGTGGGCCTTGCTGCTTCTGAGCTAGATGGCCACTTCCTTACCTTCAAGCCTTTAAGACCCCAGATGCTATATCTTTTCATAGCTGGGCACCATCAGCTTTCTTCACCACATTTGCTTACGCACCTATTTGTCCTCAGTGATCATGGTGGGAAGGTAAACATGATGGAATGCCAATTTAATAGAACAAAGTGTTCTTGCACTGAGGAAGTACTTGAGTGGAGGCCCAATGTCCATCTGCAGCCTTAATACTAACCCTATAGGTGGTGATACAGGAAGGGTGGAGGGGAGGTGGGGTAGAAAGGGGGAACTGATTATAAAGTTCTACATATAACCTCCTCCATGAGGTATGGACAACAGGGAAGTGAGCGAAGGGAGACAGCGGACAGTGTAAGATATGACAAACTAATAAATTATAAATTACCAAGGTTTCATGAGGGAGGGGGGAGCAGGGAGGGAGGGGAAATGAGGAGCTACTACCAAGGGCTTAAGTAGAAAGAAAATGTTTTGAGAAAGATGATGGCAACCAATGGACAAATGGACAGATGGATGGATTGTGATAAGAGTTGCAGGAGCCCCCCAATAAAATGATTAGACTGACAAATAAGAATCGAAACAGAGCGAAAAGAAAGGTGGGGTTTTGTACTCTGGTACAGAATTACAGTCTGGGGAACTCCCAGGGCCAGCTCTCCCCTGTCCCGTCCAGTGGCCATGAGTCCACGGGAGCTCAGGGGCCGTGTGTTTTTGTTTATCTTGCATGTGTGGGGCTCATTGCAGGAGGTCTCCACCATGTCCGGGGGCCCTGGTGGCATGGTGGTTACAGGTGGGGCGGCGAAGCCTGGGTCAGCAGTTCAAAAGGACCCACCCACTCCAGGGGAGGAGGTGGGCTCTTTCTCCTCCCTCTCAGAAACCCACAGGGGAAGTTCTACCCTGTCCGGTAAGGCCTCTGCGCATGGGCGCTGACTGGATGGCAGCGAGTGTGGTTTGAATTTGGTACCTGCGACCATCAAATGGACTCGAACTACAGGTCCATCAAATGCAAGCTGCTCGTCCACCTTCTCAGTTCCCCCGAAGGAAGGAGAGTGTTTGGACAGAGACGCCTCATGGGAAGGGGTGGGCTCGGCAGAGCAGAGGTTTCCTGCACTCTAGGACATTCCCTTCCCCACATCCTCTCCCAGAGACCCCGAAGGCTTGGTCAGGTTCGCTCTCCTGCCACGGCTGTCTGGCGCAGCAAGGACTTGCTGGGAGAGCATCCTGCTCAGGGGAGGTGAAGGTCGTTGTCCCCGCGACTTCCTCCTCGCCAGCTGAGCTGCCTGTCGGTGTGGTCACTCTGGGCCTGCAGAGCTGTACTTGTTGCCGTTGACCGTTTCATTGGCACACCATTCACCCGTGAGATGGTTCAATAGTTCAATCACGCGAGAACGCGTGGTACAGCCCTCGTCACAGTCAGGTTGGGAACACTTTCTCCGTTCTCATCAGTATTAGCTCCCCATTCCCCTCCCCCCTCCCCAGCTTCCCTGCCACAGCCCCAAGGAACCATTCATCCAGGGAGTCTCTCTGTAGATTTAGCCATCCTGGACTTCAGAGACAGAACGTTTTAAAAAGAAAACAGCCACAAAGCTAACGATCAGGTGAGAGAGAGAAGAACCTCCAGCGAAAAGGAAGCAGAAAATATTAAAGCCAGAACAAGTTTTCAATGAGCCCACAGGGAGAGCGAATGAAAAGCGATCGAATATCAGCCTCAATGATCGTGCAACTCCCCGGCTTCTGAAGGCAAGGTCCCAGAACTTCCCGTGTTCCCACCTCCCTTCTGCTGCCTCAGAGTGCTGGGGGACCAAGGAAAGTAGTTTCCAAATACAGAAAGCTAAGCTGTTCTCTGTTGAATTGTGTCCACCCCCCGTCCCGCCCCACCATACATACACACACACACACAACACATACACACAACACACATTTGTTGTTGACTCTGAACCCTTCATCTTGTGATCACTGTCCCATTGGAGAATGGGGTCTTCTCGGTTGGGTTAAGAGGCCATGTTGGAATGGCAAACCAAACCCCCTCCCATCCAGTCCACCCCAATTTAAAGTCGCCCTGAGAACGGGGGAACTACCCCGGGTGCGGGGGAGAGGAGTGTCCCGAATCTGTCACTCTTTATGGGAGCAGCAAACCTCGGTCTCCCCCAGAAGTGTCTGGTGGTTTTTGAACTGCAGACCTTGTGGTTAGCTGCCCAATGCATAAGAAGACACCGGTCCTCACCTGGACGCAGAGACAGCCTCCCAATGCAACAAAGAAAGGATGGAAGGTGTCATGTTTCATTTTATTCAGATTCACGATCGACACGCGGGGAAGCGGCAGTCGAGTAATTATACACCGTACCGGGTTGGGCCAATCATCTTCTCCAGGCACCCGCACTTCCCACTTGCTGCTGGCGCATGGATTCTGACTCCCCGTGGTGACCCCTGTCAGATGAACAGAACAGCCTCTGTCTGTTTCCAACTCTTTATGGGAGCAGTAAGCCTCGTCTTTCCCCCACAGAGCGGCTCATGGCTTTGAACTGCTCATCTTGAGGCTAGCAGCCCATCTCGTAACCATCAGGGTTCCTTGTCAAGGGCGTGAACTAAGAGAGAGACCGTGTGTGTCTCCGCCTCCAAGGAGGAATGACCACATCTCCCAGCATTCTCAGGAGAAGGCCAGGCCCATACAGAAATCTCCTTGGCTATCGCCAGATTGACAAGCTAGCCTCCTCCCCTACACGCCTCATCCTCAGATTGACACCAGATTAGGTGACTGCCATGGTGCCCTTCCTAGGTCTTGCTTTGCCAGATAAAAGCGGACAGGAGTCATTTTGCCAGCCTGCACCTCCCCCTGGTGAAAGCCTCGGCCCGCTACCGTAAGTGAGTCCCACCTCAGCACAACCTCGAAGGAGCAAGTGGGGCTGCCCTCCAGGGTCCCCCAAGGCTTTAGGGGAGCAGGCAGTCTCAGCTCTGTCCCATGGACAGTTAGGACCGCCCACCTTTCAGTGAGTTAGTGGCTAGTGTTCAACCAAAGCTCCTGGGCGCACCTGGGAAGCACTGAATGAGCAAGCCCCTTCATGATGTCCAACAGGGGCTGCCCACTCCTGTATTTGGAGCTCTGGTGTGTGGTGGAGGTGGTGTCATTGCTTGTGTCACAATGGACAGCCCCAGGAGCCCGCCGAGGGCTCTTGGGCTCCATCTACAGCATCGTGGGGAGTTGGGATTGGGTCAGTGGCCGCGCCTTGGTTGGGTTGAAGTGGTTCCTGTTGTCAGACCTCCTCTGCGTCCATTACCAGCGACTCCAGGGCGACAAGCTTGGTGTTGTGTGGTTTGGGGTTATGCTCAGGCCACGCCAGAGGTCAGACCTGACCCCTCATTCCAGCAGCGCCAGGGGCCACATCTCTGGGGAGCCCAGAGTCCAGCAGCAGCGGTCCCCCGTGACCACCAGCAGGTTCCTCCTGGGTCAATGAGGGAATGCCCGTTCCCCTTGCAGCTTGAAGCAGTTGTTGGCCCTCATTGGGTCGAGAGGCAAACTGGCTTTAACGCTTCCGGGGTGCAGAGTGTTGGGGTGAGTCATCCAAGTCATGGTCCTTAGGTGTCTCTTTGGCCCTTGGGGTGGGAATGGGGTGGAGGAAGGGGGTTCCTAAAAGCCTAACTAGCTTTGGGTCAAACCCTGATCCAGCCCAGCTATCGAGGCCACTCTGCTTTGTGCATGATGCTCTTTGAAAGACTCCAGTCTGTTGCCAGGGAGACGGAATCCCAGGGTTAGAGGGGGAGCTGTGCTCAGAATAGCTTTGTCATCATTTGAGCGACACGAAAATCTCCCCAGACCCCACACGCTTGACCAGTTCTCTTCCCACTCTTGCCTCTGTTTGTTTTCATCTTGGCGAGGCTGATGAGAAGCGGAATAAGAAGGCTGGATGTTCTTCTCATCTTGGGAACGTGTTGGTGGCCGAGGACACCTCTGAAGGAGCCCGGGCAGCACCGGGGTGATAGGTGGACTGCTGACTGCAAGATGGGCAGTTCAAAATCACCCACCCCACTCTGGGGGAGAAAGATGGGGCTTTCGACTCCCGTACTGCCTCAGAAACACACAGGGGCAGGCAGTTCTGTCCTCTCCTGTAGGGACACTATGATTCGAAATTGGTTTCACGGCAGTGAGTTTGATTTGCATTAGAGGACGGATCTGAGGACCCCCTGGTGGCGTCGTGGTTCTGAGTTGGGCTGCTCACCCCAAGGTCAGCAGTTCAAAACCACCAGCTGCTCCAAGAGAGACTGATGAAGCTTCCTAGTCCCATAAAGAGTTATAGTCTCGGGCCTTTCCTCTCTGCCCCATAGCAGGGCTGTGAGTAGAAACTGATGGAGTGGCAGTGACGTTTGTTTGTTTGTTTGTTTGGTTCGTGGAAAGCTAGAGTCTTGGTACACGGTTGGGTCAGCATTGGCCTGCTAAGCCCAAGGTTGGAGGTTCAAACCCACCAGCTGCTCTATTTGAGAAAGAGGAGGCTGTCTGCTCCAGAAGCCCAATGTGGGGTCACTAGAATTCAATGGGCGAAACAGTGGACTTGATGGACAGGTCATTCGTCCAATATACGTCCATCCGTTTCTACTGGCTGGGGACGCGTCCGTCTCCCAGCTGACCGTGACCCTGGGCCATCCCCATGCTGGGCTATAGACAGGATCTTGGAGAGTCACGGGGTTTTCTCTGGTCATGGTCAGGCGCAGACCACCAGACCTCCTGGATCCATCTCTCTTCGTCCAGGCGGAGCCCTGGTGGTTGCATGCTTGGCTGCTTAGCCGCAGGGCCAGCAGTTGGAACCCACCAGCTTCTCGATGAGGGAAAGACGAGCTTTCTCCTCCTGTTAACACTTCCTTCTTGGGAACTCACAGGTGCTGTTCTCGGATCGATGGGGCCATTATGACAACTCTGCCATGAGGCCACGCAATGGCAGGGAGCTTGCTCTCGGTCCAGAAGCTCCTGGACACCTGTTCAGTATCATAGCAACATGCAGGCTTCCACTGACAGAGGAGGCTGGCTTGTGCGTGAGATGCACTGGTAGGACTCGAACCTACGGCCTCCACAGGGACGGATACACCTCTATGGTCGAATCACCACTGCCTCTGGGTCAAACCCGCCCAAACTCCAAACTGACTGCCCTCGAGCAACCCTTGGGACCCCTCATCAGCTATTTAGATGACCACTCATCACAGCAGCAAAACGACAGTGATGAAATAGCCACGAAAATAACGCGAGGGTTGGAGGGTCACCACCTCCACAGGAGATGCTGTCTGAGGACGGTTGAGAACCCCTGTCTGTGCTGGAGGATCTGGCGCTGTGGGTTTCTGAGAGAGTGAATCTTTACAGGAGCAGAAGATTCCTCTTCCCCCCCCCCAGAGCAGCTGGTGGTTTCAAACCATTGACCTTGCGGTTAGCAGCCAACACGTAACTTACCAGGCCACCAAGCTTCCTTGAGCGGAAGCTTTGGGAATCTGGAAAAATTCTAGTTCCTCTTTCTCTTCACTTCTCACTTCCTCCTCGACTTGCTTATTCAATAATTGCCCCGGTTGAAAAAACAAACAGCAAACTCACTGCGTGGCGTCGATGCCCACTTACAGTGACCTTATGGGACAGGATAGAACTGCCCCTGTGATTTTATGGGACTTTAACCCATTTTAGGAGTAGAAAGCCCCGTCTTTCACTCTTTGCCCTGGTTATTCCTCTCCTTGACTGTCAAGCTATGTCAGGTTCACCGTCCTGTCTTCTCAACGCTGCCCTCTCCATTTCTCCCTCTGTCTCCTTGCCTTTCTGGCCGCCGGGACGTAAATGGAAGGAAGGGGGAGGAGGGGACCCATCCAGAATCTAGAAGAGCAGCTTACGGAAAGGTCAGAGAAAGCACGTGGGTGGTTGTGTCCAGAGGCTTTGCAGAGGACGGCGTGGGGAGAGGAGAGCTCAAAACGAAGCCGTGTCGCTCCAGGGAAAAGAGAACTCAGTCGTTCACCAGGGACACTTGCCTGGGCACCAGCATGCAGCCGGCAGCCCTGGGCACACACTGGTTTGGTGATGGGCTCACATCGAGGTCGGTGGTCTCTAGTTCTGCCCTCGCCGGTGGCAATTCCCCGCCCCCCTCCCTGTTTTCCCTCTCAGGAAGGCCTGGCCTGTATGCCTCCCTGATGGCAATATTTTAGGGAAGGTCCCTTCTCCAGAACTGCCCCTAAGAAACAGGATAGAGTTCAATACATGCATACGGAGCGGCCCACGGATTTGAAAGCGTACCGGACTGCCGGCTGCAAGGCCAGCAGTTCAAAACCGCTGGCCAACCCGTGCGAGGAAAACAAAGCTTCCTCCTCCTGTTAAGATCTCTCGCCTCAGACAGTTCTACCCTGCCTCGAGGGTCACTGCGCTGGCATCGACTGGGTGGCAGGGAAGAGCGTCCCGGTGGGGACGTGGGCAAGGTGCGGGGCTGTTCGAAACCACCAGCAGGTTCTCAAGAGAAAAACGGGCCTCTCTATTCCTGTTAAGAGCTGCAGTCCTGGAGACTCCCAGGGGGAGTTCTGTGCCGTCCTGTAAGGTCACAGGGAGTCAGAACAGACTCCATGGCAGTGAGTTTGGGCCCAGGAGCCTTGGACCCGTGCTCCATTTCCTGCCCTGGCAGTCTCGTTCTCAGACTTGTCCTGCTTCATTTGGGGGGCCAGCTGACCTCAAAGCGGGCCTCTGACCTCATGCAGGAGCTCTGTCCTCAAGTCTCTGACCAGTGGCTGCTGAAGTCTGATGGACAGCAATGAGCTCTCCATCTCCAGCGAGCACCGCTTCAGTCACTTAACACTTTCATTTGTTTTGACAGGTTTTTTTTTTTGATGTGTGCACGCTTGTCAGTTTTAGAAAATTATTGGCTGGGATTGAACTGAACATCCTTGTCCTTCCTCTCTTCCTTCCTACCTTCTTTCCTTCCTTCCTCTCTTCTACTACTGCCCTGGCTGAACTCACTCTTCCTTCTGGTCCTCTCTCTATTAAACCCAGACCACTGTCCTTTCTTTCTCACAGCTCCTCACAGAATAGGGGCAAGGCCCTTTCAAAACACAATCCTGGCCTACCATGTGAGATACCCAGGTTCGAGTCCTGGCCAAGGCCCTCATGCATAGCCACCCCCCATCTGACATTGGAGGCTTCTGTTGCAAGGATGTTGAACAGGAGAACTTCCAGGCTACAGAGGACCAGGAAGAAAGGTCTGGCCATCTCCTTGTGAGTTTCGGCCGATAAAAACTTCATGGACGCTCGAATATGATTTAGGGCCAAAAGATCATTGTCCCAACCATCAAGTGGCCAGGTGGTCAAAGGACTGGCCAGAACCAATCTTGTGAGCTTTTCTAATCACAGACCACCACTCATCCCTATAGGCCCACCTGGGACCGTGATGAGTTGATCTGAGAGGATTCCCTTTGGTCTCTAACTCGCCCCCTGGCCATCAATCCCATAGGCACCATCATGACCTCCTGCTGATGGCCTCTCAGATGATTTTGTCTCTATCTTGTCTTTGTTCTGTGTAAGGCTTGGTAAAGGAGTCTCTCTCCAGCTGCTTGAGGGAGAAAGGTGAGGCTATGTGCGTCTGTAAGGCCTCACCGTCTTAGAAACCCAATCTACTCTGTCCTGTAAAGTTGCCTTAGTCAGAATCAACTCAATGGCCGTGACTTCATGGCACGTTTGAAAAGGAAGGCAATGTGTCAGGCTGATCTCAGATGCATTCACCTTGGCATCCATCAGCCTGAGGTCTTCCTGCTGGACTTTCCTACTTCCTTTTCACCAGCCCCTAGAAGTACAGGAGTCAGGAGGAAACCTCTAGCTCATAACGGACCCATAATGTGAGCCTACGGGACTTAACGTGGATTCCGTAGAGAAGCAAAACCATGGACTCTGGTCTGTAGATGTCTACACGAGAGATTAATATGGCGCAATGGCTCACACAGTTGTAGACATGGGTAAGTCCAGTTGGCTCACCTTATGGGTCCGTTAGAAGCTAGCAGAGGTTCCCAAACTTATATGATCTACTGTCCTCTTAAAAAAAATTCCTCAGCTGAGCCCCGGTGGTGCAGTGGTTGAGTGCGGGACTGCGGCCCACAGGTTTGGCGGTTCAAATCCAGCAGCAGCTCTCCAGGAGCAAGGCTGGGCCTTCCACTCCCACCAGAGGGCAGTGATGCAAAAAAAAAAATTCCTCTTGACCTCCCTAGCAGTGAAAACCTCTTGTACTCCAGCCCAGAATGCAGGATAAAATGTAGGTATCTGCTCTTACAAAGCACTTAGATCATTCCACACACCACCGGGGGGCGGTGGCGCCCACTTTGGGAAACAATGAGCTAGAGGCTTCCTCCTGACTCCTGTACCTCTAGGGGCTGATGAACAGGAAGTAGGAAAGTCCGGCAGGAAGACCTCAGGCAGATGGATGCCGAGGTGAATGAATCTGAGATCAGCCCAATGAATTCAAATGTCAGCAGACGATATGACAGGATGTTGGGGAACCGGATGCAGGATCCAGATCCAGCGGGAGGAGCTGAGCTCACTTCCACCCCCTGTCTGTCTAGGCTAAGAGTAGGCCACAGCCGGAATGCGACCAACCTCAATTGTGTCAAGGCTGTATGTGGCCAGATGAAGGAGGTCCCTTCTCCCTAGGACTGCTTGGCTGCTTCTCAGGAGATCCCATGGCGGCGTGGGCCACGCTGTGTTAGGTCACATCATGGGGGCATTCTGGCCCACCCAAGTTGACCTAAAACCAAATGATCACTTAGGGGCTCTATGACTTGGCATCCACTTGATGGCAGTGAGTGAGGAGTGAGTGATCACAGACAGGATCCAGGCAAGGGAGGGAGGGAGGATGGGAGAAAGGAAGGAAGGAAGGGAGGGAAGGAGGGAGGGAGGAAGGGGGGGAGAGAGAGGAGCCTCTCCGAAGCACAGTTGTCTGATCCACAATTGATCATGGGCATGTCCCTGGGGTCCCCAGAAGCCAGGAACTGGCTTGGTGACAGCTCTGATCATTGTCTCTCATTCTCGCTTCCTCCCACTGGGCTTACGGTGGACAGGGCTTCCTAAGCCTAGTCTGTACAAGCTTCTCTGGGCTCATGTTGGCATGTTACGATCTCTCTTCGAATGTAATGCCCCGCAGCGACCATTATCTTTTCGACGACTGTCTGACCAGCATCGAGTGTGACTCTTAGTGTCTGGGCTAGAGATGTCCATTTAATGAAGTCTGCGATTCCGCTGGCTCCTTTCAAGGCCACCACATCGCTCGATCAGACCACATTCAGCTCTGGGCCAATGAAAACCTCCAGCTATTTTGAAAACAGAAATCGCAATTAAGCCAGGTCTCCCTCGGAAGGCTCTTGTGCAATCAATTTCTGGAACCTAAGTGTGTGGGCACAACACCAGCCTCATTAAAAATGAGGGCTTTGTTTCCTTCAAATGCATTCCACGCCCGCTTCTGGCTTGTCTCGCCAACCCGGCCCCACCTCTAGCCCAGCCTGCCAATCGTGTGAGGGGTCTGTGGTCAGTGGTGCCACCTGGGCTGAAGCAGCATCTCTCCTTCCTTTTTCGTCTACCTGGGGCCGAGTACAACAGAGCTCTGGTGGCTCAGTGGACTAAACATCGGGGCGCTAACTAAAAGGGCCCCTATTCAAAACCACCCACCCACTCCAGGGAGAAGAGCGAGGCTAGCTGCTTCTGTCAAGTTGGACAGCTTTGGAAATGCCGTGGGGGCGGTTCTGCTCTGCCTTCTGGGGTCGCTATGAGAGGCAATGAGATTGGGAAATCAAGCACCAGGACCCCTTTCTGATGGCATAGCAGTTAAGAGCTCCCTGCTATCTGAAACCATCCAAAAGTACCATGGGAGACAAGCAAAGCTACCTCTAAAGATGGCGACCAAGAAAGGCCCACCTTTCTTGGTCGGTCAGGGGCACTATGAGTCTACACCAAATCAGGGCAGCCCACAGCACCAGGACTGAGCACAGGCAGGGAGAAGATGGAATGGCTTCATGAGGGGATTTTATGAGTTTTTATTAAACAACAGGTGCTTCCCAGTTGCTTCATCCAAGGTTGACACCCATGCTAGTCACCTAATGTGGTGTCAAATTGAGGACTAAGAGTGGAGGGGTGGAACCTAGCCCATAGATCTGGAGATTGCCAATGAGGTCTCTGTGTGGCGTGGCTTTCTCCTGAGAATCCTGGGAAATCTGGCTGTGTTTCCCCCTTGGAGGTGAGGGACTCACCCCTCAGTCCCGTGGAGACGCACTACTGACATGACACAAGGCTGACTCCCTGGGAGGCATTGCAGCTGACAAGACACATGGCAGCATGCTGAGAGACCCTGAGCCTTGGACACTGGCGGAGCCATGAGGAGACCCTACCAATGCTGAGATGTCCTTACCCATGAGACGCCACTGAGTCCAAGTCCTGGATCCAGTGACGTTTTACTCACTGACCTGTGGTCTTCCTGCATTCGGCGTCATTGCATGTGTTTCATGAGTCTGAAGAGGACTTTGTGGACTGCTGTCGGACATATGGGCTAACATCGGACTTGTGGATTTGATCTGGACTGGGCGGGGATGTTTTCTCAATGTCCATTTCCTCTGGTCTATAAACCTCTTTCTTATTCCCATATGTGTGTCTATGGATGTGTGCTCTAGTCCACCCAGAATGACACAAGATCCAGTGTGTAGACTCCTTGCATCCTTCATGATCTCTTTGATTCGAGCTCGCTCTTAGGGAAACCGGGAACTCTTCCCAATTGTGGAAGATACCTGTCTTTCCCAGAGGACTTTGAGGAATAGTCTCTCTTCAGAGAAAAAGGAGGCGTGATGATGCTTATCATTACCCACCGAGGAGGGAACAGGAAGGGGCTGTGTTTGGGATGAATGGAAAGATCATAGAATCTTCCCACAGGTGTTGAATGCCGCCTGGTATTCTCTTTGCAGTAAACTGGCATCACAAATGTTGACAAGAGAAGCACCTTGAATGGAATGATGGTTCATGGCGCCAACGATGCACAATTAGCATAACTAACAAACGAACCACTGGCCTGGAGTCCGTGCCAACTGAAGGTGACCCCAAGGACGGCATAGAACCACCCTTGCCCCTCTTTATGGGAGTAGACAAATCCCACCCTCTCCCATGGAGCCGCTGGCAGCTTCAAACTGCTGGCCTCTGGCCCGCAGCCCTGGGCACCACACATGATTGGCATCACCAGGGGTCCAACCGTCAGCAGAGTGACGGTCTTTGCCTCACTTCACACCACCCAGGTCCTGGGGAAAATGCCCTTGGTGATAAGTACCAATGAGTCGGTCAACTTCTGACTCAGCGTGACCCGTGTGACAGAGCAGGACGAGTTCAGAGGGTTTTCTTAGCTGTCATCTTGGAACTTGAAAAGGAAATTCCCGCTTGTTGTGTTCTCCTTGGCGAAATGGCGTGCCCCAAGACCTATGTCGTCTCAGTCGTTTGTAGATGTACCACTCAGGGACCAGGATGATGGCTGTGTCGGGCAGGGTTCTCTAGAGAAACAAAACCAGGACACTCATAATTCTCTCTCTCTATCTATATAGATAGAAAGAGACCTACCAAGAAATAAACACTCTATAAAGCAGTACAACGGCTTGGTGCAACTCACTTGTGTGAGACAGCTAGTAGACTGGCAGTCCTTGGAGTCTTGAGGGCTGCTGAGCAGTCCTCTGTAGAGCAATTCAGGCTATCCGGCCACAAGCAGCAGACAGCAAAGCAGGTCACCAACAGTCAGCCAGATGACAGAGTCCAACAGTCCCCAGCTCAGGAGATGTATATTCCAGGAGTGTGGCAAAGCAGGGCTTGAAGGAACCTCAACTCACAGCTACACAGCCCATGATTAGACGTCCCACAGGTAGTGTTGCTTGGAGATCGAGGCATGGCACAAACAAGGCAGCCAGATGGTCCAAAGATCCAAGAGCAAGAGAGAAAGAACAGGGATGGCCAAGCCATTTGTATCTCTGCCCTACAATTGATCTTAGTGTGTTCGTGTTGTCACAGCAAACCTACCTATCTTCTTTGGCCATGTTGGCACAACAAGCCTACCTATCACAGCGACCTTCTTCAAGTTGGGCATCATGCCCCTCCCCCATCTGCTTCGGCTGTCCCTCATCAGCATAAACTCACTGCCCTCTAGGCCTCCCATCAGAACCAGTGACTGCAGGCCCTTTCCATCCCATGTAACCAGAACCAAACCTGCCAAGGAGTCTGTTCCAACCCAGAGCACCCCTCGAGGTCAGGGTAAACTTGCTTTGTAGGATCTCCGAGCCTGGAACCCTTGACAGGAACAGCCAGCCTCTTCCTTCTCCCTCGGAAGGGCTGCTGGATTTGAAGCACCGGCCTCAAGGTGAACAACCCAAAGCCCAACCCCACGGTGTCTTGTCCTTGAATGTGAACAATTACACGTTTCTTGTAGAATTGCGAGTCTTGAGTGGCCAATTATAGTATTAACACTGGCAGCAAACCCTTGTCTTCTGAATGGCCTAGAGAACACTCCTTTGTGTCTAGCCATTGGGTCCATAACTGCCAGGTGCCAGATCGGGGACAGGACACCTGTTCTTACATAAAAGGCTTTTCTGAAGGACTCTGCGCCCCCTTTGTCTCTGGTATCTGACAACACCCCGAGAGCAGAAGCTGGCCTGTGTTCCCCCAAATCGCCAGGCAATCTTGGTCATTGCCGTTAGATGCCCCAGAGGTTCTGACACATACGGACCCCACATCCAGCGGGACCGCCTGGCCCTGGGCCACCCTCACAAGCGTGATGTCTGAGCTCCTTGCCGCAGCCCCTGGGTCCATCCGTCTTGTCGGGGGTCAGTCCTTCTCTTTTGCTGACTCTGTACTTTACCAAATGTCACGTCCTTCTCCAGGGACCGGCTGCTCCTGCTACATCTGCAAACTGCCTGAGGTCCCAGGTAGGATGGCTTGTAAGGTGGGGGTTACACAGATCCTGCTGTGGCAGTCAGCCTCGGGAAGGGCCGGAGGTGCTCATGTAAATTCATCGAGTCGCTGGACCATAACCAGGCCATCAGGAAGGTCCCAGACCCCCGGCAGAGTCAGTGAAGTCCCAGTGGCTGAGGGACCCGAGAGCTAAGTTTTCTCTCTTGGATATTCCTGGATCCGTGAGAGGGGGCCCTGGTGGACTCGTGGGTGAGCGGCTGGGTTGACAACCACAAGGTTAGCTGTTCTCCGTGGGAGAAGTCTGGCGGTCATGTGCTTATGTCAATTTCATGATTGGGATGGAAGGGTGGCATCTATCCTTTTCATCTGGAGATAGCCATTGAGTAGCCAATGAGGCCTCCGTGTGGGCACAGCTTTCTCCTGAGACTTCTGGGAAATCTCGC
Source organism: Nesogale talazaci (assembly GCA_004026705.1). NCBI lineage: Eukaryota > Metazoa > Chordata > Mammalia > Afrosoricida > Tenrecidae > Nesogale > Nesogale talazaci. The sequence continues at coordinate 17,984 of PVJH01033220.1, forward strand.
GATATTTCCCTCATGAAGATGAGAAGCTATCTCCCCAGTGGTTGGGAGTTAGTCTCAGAGACGATGAATCATGGACAACACAAGATGGCAGCGTCCAAGGAGCTGGAGGAGCCACACAGCTTGGCCCTGATGGAGTCAGAATTCTGAAGCTGGAGAGGCCAAGTGGGGACCGCTGCCAGTGATGAGCACCTGCTTCTGCCACCACTGGATGCTGTTGATGGACCCTGAGCCCTGGAAGCGAGGAGTCATGGGGAGACTCTGCACCCACTGGCCTGTGACTTCGTGAGTCAGAAGGAGACATTATAGATTGGTATCAGGCATATGGGCTAATATCGGACTTTTGACCTTGGACTAGACAGGGTCGGGATGCTTTCTCAGTGTTCCATTCCTTTTGTATATAAACCCTTTCCTTATATCCATATGCGTGTCTATGAATTTGTTCCTCTAATGTGCCCGGCCTCACACAAGAAGCATCAGGCTTTCACCTCCTGGACAGGTGGAATCGTAGAAGCTCACAGGGGCAGTTTTGCTCCGGCTTGCAGGGGCGTTGTGAGTCTGAATGGACTCCATTCAGAATACTGTTTTTTAAATCAAGGACAAAGTCCATGCTGGGAGAGTATGGTGAAGGTCCTGGAGACCTGGGGATAGGGGGTCCTGAGCTGGGACCTCCCCTAAATCTTTCTGATGCATCTCTTGGCTTGTACCCCTTCTGGTTCTCATCAATAAGTAAATCCAAGTATAGAGAAAGACACCCTGAGGGCCTAGTGCAGCGGTTCTCAACCTGTGGGTCACAACTCCGGGGGTTGGGGAGGGGTGTCAAACAACGACCCTTTCACAGGGGTTGCCTGATTCGTCACAGTAGCAAAATGACAGTGAGGAAGTAGCAACGAAAATCATGGCATGGTTGGGGCGTCCCCACCACAGGAGGAACAGTATGAAAGGGTCGCGTGAGGAAGGCTGAGAACCCCTGGCCTAGTGGGTGACGTGCTGGGCTGTTCACCACGCAGTCGGCAGTCTGAAACCACCAGCCGCTCCACCACGGGAGACAGAGAAGCCGGTCTAGCCCATACAAAGTCGTGGTCTCGGAAAAGGTCCAGGGCGGCTCTCCCTGGTCCTGCTTTGGGCCCGGTGCGTCGGCCTCCCTCCACAGTCGTGAGTTAAGAACAGGGAACAGGTTCCGTGACTGTCGGGCGTCACAGCGGAGGACTGGCTCACCCCTGGCGACAAGGAGGCTCCAGCTTTGCCTGGAGTTGTGAATTCAGAGGAAGGCTGCTCAGGCAGTCCCCTAGAAGGCCGAGTCCTGGCCAGCGAGGAGCCAGCTTTGTATGGAGAACAGACAGACAGACAGACAGACAGGGCCTCCCAGGCAATCCGTGTGTGACCACGGGGTCTGGCTGGAGAGTGACAGAGAGGCTGCCGTCAGTGAAGGGCAGAGTCCTGGTAGCTGGTGGCCTGGTCCCAGAGAGAGAGAGAAAGAAACCAGATGGACTGAAGCAGAGGGAGTTCATGAACTCTCAAATCTGCAGCTGCTCCCCCGGGGTCCCGGCCCCAGGGGACCAGGGTGGCCTAGCTCTGGGCAGACAAGGTCAAAGGTGGGCTGCCACAGGAGTGACCAGGCTACTCATCATCTGGCCACCCCCGGTCATTCGGTTTCTCGCGACTGAACCTAGGAGGTGATGGTTTACTGGAGAACTGCAGGGATACCTCGCTTAACATCTGTTCTGGCCGGGTCCAGTCTCTCGCCGGACCATGGTCCCCTAAGGGATTTCCGTCTGTATCCCTGCTGTCCTGTGTCCCAGGAGTGGTAGGAGTTAGAAGTCGCACAGGTTTGGGTGAGCTCTGCAGTGTAGTGACTGCTGTAGTGAGGCGGCGTGGGTCGGGTCTGACCCAGAGTGACCGCACGCCGAGAGCAAGACACTGCCCCCAATCCTGCACGGTCCCCACACTGTCCTTGTGCCTCAGCTGTTGGTGCAGCCACTGTGTCCATCCATCTACTGAAGGACCTTCTTCTCATCCGCCGCCCCTCCAGTTGACCACACATGGGGTTGAGTCCCGGCCAGGCGGGCCAGGGGCCAATCCCTCCGGACAAGTTTGGTTTTTCCCATTTAACCTGGGCCCCGGGTGTCAGCGCTGGTGACTTCCGAGTCCGTTGTGCTCTGGCAGGACCATGCGGAGAGTGGTCAAAAGATAGCAGGGGGCCCTGTGGGGGCACATATTTCACGGTAGTCCCAGGCCACCCAGCTGCTCTGTGGGATTGCCTGTTTCCCTTCAGGTGGCGTCCAGGAAAATCCCAAGAGGCCGAGGCACGCTGCCGCGTGGAGCCCCGTGGAGCTGTCAATCAAGCAAGACGCGCCTTGTGCACCGGCAGTGGACCTTTGATCCAACAGTGGTACCCTGCATGCAGTGGAACACCACGCACCCCTTAAAAACACCGGTGAAACGCAAAGCCCTTCAGGACGGGGTGGGTGGGGTGGGGATGGGGGTCCCGGAAATCTTGATGTGGGGTGGCGTCAGTCAGTCACAGAAGGGCACAGATTGAACCAGTCCTCTCCTACTCAGGATAAACAGGCCGGCGAAGGTGGTTTCCATTCCTGGGTCAGTGCCTAGGCCGGAACACGGCAGGTCGGAAACCACGTTCTAAAAACAACACCAAGAGAAGTTACAGCAGCAGCTCTTCCAAGCCAGAAGCTGAGTAGGGCAGAAACCTGAGAGAGAGAGAGAGGGAGAGAGAGAGAGAGAGAGAGAGAGAGAGAGAGACTCAGATGCCTTGCCCTGATAGAGCGTGAGAGGGCCTGTGCTGGGTCAAGGTTTGACATGAAACTATATCTCTCGCTATGAGAGAATGATCAAAGGCCAGAAACCGACCAGGTAAAAAAACACACACACACACAGTCTGTCAGGTTCCACTGGAGCTGGCTTCTCTGGCCCAGATGTGCCGTGGACAGCTGACAACCCCAAGCTGGCTGTTCAGTCCCAAGCTGGCTGTTCAGTCCCCCACCGCAGGGGAAAGATGAGGGTGTCTTTCCCCCACCCCAAGCGGTACAATCCCATAGACTCTGCACAGGGGGGTCACCATGACTCAGAAGGAACTCGAAGACCATTGTTTTGGTTTGTGAAAAAAAGGTGCCCTTGACAAAAAAAAAAAAAAAAAAAAACTCACACAAAGATAAGCTCACTGTCCTTGGGCTGATTCTGACTCCGGGCCACCCTATAGGACAGGGTAGACCTGCCCCCTGGGGTGTTCTGAGATTGCCCATCTTGCAGGCAGCAGAAAGCATCCTTGTTCTCCGGCGGTGCGGCTGGCGGATTTGAACTGCCGACCTTGTGGTTAGCAACCCAATGCACGACCCCTACGCCAGCAGGGCTCCATGCTGTTGATCCCCGGGTGCTATTTCCCAAGGTCCTGAGCGAGCTGCCTGGGCGCTCTGACCCCCGTGCATTGCTGGCCGGAATCCATAAAGGGAATGACGCTTTCCACACCAACCGCTGTCCCCGGGTGTCCTTGTTGACAGGGACTGACGGTGAGGAGCTGAAGCTCCCAGATGCCCCCGCCCGACACCCAGCCTCTGCCCACAGAGACTGGAAAATCCCGCAAACATCTCCTCTATGGGCAGCCAAGTCTGTACCCACCTTTCAGACGGGTACAACTGCCCCTCTGGGCTTCCCAGACGACAACGGGAGAGTCAGAGGTTCCCAACCAAACCTGCAGACACAGAACCCGCCCGTGCTGACCCACAGCAAGCCCCTCCCACAGAGCAGAATGGCCTCTGGCTTTCTGAGACGGCGACTCTGCCCAGGAGGTGAAA
>PVJH01033221.1:0-21802 GCA_004026705.1 Nesogale talazaci
ATCTACTGATGGAAATTTAGCTTGCTTCCACGTCTTTGCGATTATGAATTGTGCTGCAATAAACATTGACGTGCATACCGCTGGCTGTGGTTTATTTCTGGCCTCTTCTGGGTATATACCCAATAGTGGTATAGCTGGATCATAAGGTAGTTCAACTTCCATTTTCATTAAATATCGCCAGACTGCTTTCCACAATGGCTGTACATATCTACAGGACCACCAACAATGTAGAAGTGTTCCTATTTCACCACATCCCCTCCAACATTTGTTGTACTCTGATTTTCCGATCTGGGCTAGCCTTAAGGGTGTTAGATGATATCTCATGGTTGTTTTGATTTGCATTTCTCTGATGGCTAGTGAGCGGGAGCACTTTCTCATATGTTCATTGGCCATAAGGACCTCCTCTCTAGTGAAACTTCTTTTCAGTTCTTTTTCCCATTTCTTCATATGGTTATCTGTTTTCATCTTCTTGCTTGAGATGAGGGTATTGTAGATTTTTGTTATAAGCCCTTTATCTGTTGTACTGTTGCTAAATATCCTCTCCCAGTCTGTGGGTTGCCTGGCTACCCTCTTGGTAAAGTCCTTTGATGTACACATGTGTTTTATTCTAAATAAGTCCCATTTGTCAATTTCAGGTTCCCCTGAATGTGTACCCTGTCCTGTTGCAGTTAGCCTTTGTATTCCCTGGGTCAAGGTTCTTAGATTTTCCCCAACTCTCTTGCTAATGGTCCTGATAGTTTGTGGTTTTACTTCCAGGTCCGTGAGCCACCTCGAGTTTGTTCTTGTGCATGGAGTGAGGTAGAGATCCTGTTTTATTTTCCTACATGTAGATTTCCATTGTCTCCAACACTATTTGTTAAATAGAGCATCATCCTCCCAATGTAAAGAAATCAAAAGTGAAAGGAATAGGCATTTTAAGTAATATGGTCAAAAAGGTTTCAAAAAGAAATAATGTGTGATTAAAGGCCAGAGTGAACATAGCAGGCAAAAGGAATGGTTCAGTGTAGAGCTTCTGATGGGACTGACAATGAAGATAAGCTTAATGTGCTTAAGAAATGTATACTATCTCAAAATCACCAACTGTTTCACATATGGAAGATTAGGCATTTGGCTTTATTCAAATGAACTTGCATTAGTCCTGGATTCAGATTACCTAAGGACTTGTGGTCCTCAGTAAGGACTTTGAATTCTATTCTAAAAGGGAGACCGAAGAGAAAGGACCAGCCTGTGTTCTTTTTCTTCTTCAAGTTAGAATTGACGAAATGATGAATTGACGAAATTTAGAAAGCCATTAAAGTAAGCATGTACTGGGGAGAGTTTATGATGGTTTCATTTGGTGAAAGTGGTGATGGCAGTGCTAATACTTGTTTTGTGATGTATTTTTAAGTAGATTCATAATCGCTAATAAATTGGACAGAAAAAGAGGAATAAAGGATATTTTTCCAAATATATTCTTGCAAACATTTAAAATTAAAAACATTCATTTTGGAAAAAAAAAAAAAGACAAGCCAGTGTGAAGTGGTATTTTAATTGGTGGAATCTTGGAAGTCCTGGAGGTAAAAAATAAACGATTTCTAGATTAAGAGTAAAAAATAAAAATGGGTTAATGAATCTGGATATATTTTATGGTGAGGAATTGAATATTCATAAGGTTTTCATGACCTCATAATTATCTTACTAATTTGAAAGGGGAAAAGAGTAATAGCCATAAATTCATAAAGCTTGGTAGACACCATTGGAGAAGACCATGATATGATATATCATGTATTATGATAGCAAGAACATCTCTTTTAAGATGACCATCCCTGTGAATAGTCGATTTGTCTTTGTAGGGAGGTTAAAGGCTGCCAATCTTGTTTGAAATAGGACTTATTTGACAACAAATTTTAAGGTTCTCAATATTTACTGTATCCAAATATTTGACTTGGGAATCAGAAGGTGCCTAGTTCTAGTAACCACATTTATCAACAATGACACGTTCACAAGGATTTATAGAGTCAAAACTATGTGCTGAACATTGGGGTCAGGATGTTTATGAAAAAGAAAAGGCTTGCAATTTCCAAGATACAAATTTCTTTCTATGGATGCATATGTAAGCATCATCAGTTTAGTTTTGCTTCTCTAGAGAATACAGCCAAGTACACACAATATCACCCTTATTCTCCTTCTCCATCTCTCTAACAGATCAAGTAACAGCCATGGTTACTAACCAAAGTAAAACGCATCTCCATTCCATGAAGCACACAGATGCTCTCACCTGAGTTTTCCATTGTTCCTGAGCTTACCCAGAGCTAGAACCCCAGGGATCCTCATACAGAGCTCAACCTCCATGTCCAAATCCCAGTATTCTGCCTGTCTAAGGTAAATTACCATTTGACTCTTTGGAAAGATCTTCCAGAAATATTAAGCTCATGACCAGCATGGTGGCAGAGAGCCTGTAGAATAATAACCCAAAGTAAGCAAAGTTGTAGTATTTCATTTTTATGACAGATGGAAATAAAGATTAAACTGGTAAAGTGTTTCATCTAACTTGGATCCTTAATCACTGCCCTTGCAAAGAGCAGTGAAAAGATGAAGCAACATGCATTTCACTGGCTGTATCTGCTGCACAAGAAGGCCTCTTTAAACTGTCTGTGAGCAAGGATATCACTTTAAGGACTAAGATGCCCCTTGTCCAAGTCACGATATCTTGGAATGCCTTACATGCACCTTAAGCCATTAGATAATGGGGAAAGATGAAGAATTCATGGATTTGGGTTATGGTGCTAGAAGAAGTCCAGCCAGAATATGCCTTAGAAGTGAGAATACCGAGACTTAACTCTTGAACTTTGGACATAGTATCAAGAGAAACAAGTCCCTGGAAAAGGACATCGAGCTTGACAAACGAGAAAGGCAATGAAAAACAAGAAGAATCTTCATAATGTACCAGTAAGGTAGTCCTACAGCCTGAGAGCCACTGCTAGTCTTTATCATGGTGCTTATCCTAATGATAGTGGTACCATCATATTTGTCTTTTTGTGATCGACTAATTTCACACAACATCAATTTCTCCAGATCTGACCATGTAGTTACCTGTGTCATGGTTTAGTGATGCTGTATTTAGTATTCCATTGTGTGACTTTATCCAATTCTTTACTGATGGGCTTTTTTACTGTTTCAAACTTCCTGTTATTGTGAAAGTACAATTGCTGCCATTTTGACCCCAAATGGTTGCTTATTCTGAGTCCTGCATCTCCTCTAATCCTTGGGAAGAAAACCTTGGTTTTCTGCTCCTGTAATGATTAAATCTTGGAATCCCACAGAAGTAGCACTCCTCTGTCCTACCAGGTTGATATGACACAGAATCAACTGGATACAAGGAAGATAAGTTTGATGTCCTCCAATTATAACCTCATGGTGAAGTGTTCCTGGGTTCTTCATTGTTTGTTGATGTTGCACAGTAATTGAACATCTTGCCTGTGTAAAACCCTAGAGTTATTCAAGAAGGGACAGCTATAAGCATGAGGGACTCTCCTGTTTTCTTCCTTACCCAGAAAGAAGGATACTTCAAATTTCAAGGCAATAAAAAGGAGTAGACAATTGTGAGTTGTGGAACAATCTCAAACAACCTAATGACTTTTAAATTGGTGAGGAGATGTGGGGGAAGGGATATTAAAGGCCATGGATTATAAAAATAATACCTAAAGATTTACCTCAATTTAATAAATCTTTAACAGGACAGAGAGATGAGGCTTTCTACCCTTGTAAAGAGTTACAGGCTTGGAAATTCACAGAGGAGAGTGCCCTGTCCTATGGGTGTGCCAGGAGTCAACATTCTATAGTTTGGGGAAGATTAAGAAATTATTCCAAAATGAAGGCACCCTCTCGTCAGTAATAATTAGGAAATAGAATCAACATTGGTTCAGTTTCTGTAGAGAACAGGGATGAAGACAGTAGCATACTAGACTACACAGTGGAATGCTAATTGCATGGCCAGCAGCTCAAACATACCAACCAATCAGAGGGAAAAGAGGAGTTTTTCTGCTCCCATCAATATTCACCACCTCTGAAATGATACATAGGGTCGCTGTGAGTCAGACTCAATGCAGAACCTTAATGCCTTCATTCTTAGCACTGAATTAAACATTTAGCCCAGGCAGTGCGTTATATAAACCTACCCCTGTATTTTGCTGCAGTCACATCCCATGCCTCTGAGTTCTCCAACAGATCCCCCTTCCTGACACTAGAGAAGTGTCATGCCTGCTTTCAGACAAGCTCAGTGTTTGGGCAGCTGGGTGATGCCAACCACAGGTTTTTGTGCAGGACTGTACTGCTGTGGGAGTATATGTAGCTTGCATGCAGTAATAGACTGCAACATCATCAGCTTGCACCCCGCTGATTTTGAGGGTGAAATCTGACACGGCCCCACTGCCACTGAACCTGTCTGGGACCCCAGTGAACCGGTTGGAAACTCTATAGATGAGGGGAAGTGGAGTCTTCCCTGGCTTCTGCTGCAACCAGTTCAAATTAGTATTTCCATTATTATCTACGAGGCTCTGACTGGATTTGCAGGAGATGGTGGCCTCCTGTCCGAGGGTGACAGGAAGGGTGAGCGAAGTCTGGGTCATCACAACATCCCCACTCGTAGCTGAAATAACCAGAATAAAGCACAAAGTTAAGTGTAAAACGATAAATCAATTTCTTGATTTCATTTATTTTTCTTCCTTAAAGTTTCTTTCATGAGCCTTGTCTTGTTTTAGTTTGTCATTTTGACTCCCCATATGCCAAACCATGTGGTGCACTCACACCACACCTATGTTTCATTTGTGCACTTCTTGTCAGAGAACAGATCCTAGCTCCGCAAAACTCGATCACATTTACAGATAACATGACTGCATCTTCCTTCCTGAAGGAGAAAATACACCCCTCTAACACAAAGAGAGTGATGCTGCTAAATAAAGCTCCCCTCCCCTCTGCTTCTCATCCCTCTGTGTTCTCCTCACCAGGAATCCAGAGGTATAACAACCCCAGGAGCCGCACCAGGAACCTCATCTTCAGAAGTGGCAAGTATGCGCCCTGGTAAGTAAAGGCAGATCAGAGTTGACCTTTTATCTCACACTTGCAGAGGAAGGTCCTCCCCGGGGAGCAATATGCAAATCGCGTGGTGGAGCAGCAGTGTGGAAAAAGCAAAGGGGAGGGGGAGCTCTGCTGGTGAGCAAAGCACCATAAGATGTGTCTGTTTGCAGAAAAAGAGAGTCATGTTACTCTTCTCAGTAGTCACTGCTGACTATGAAAAGCTAAATCCCTTGGCAGGATACTTTGAAAATGCCCTTATCACTCTGAGACAGTCTCAGAGAGCCTGGCCAGGTGTACATGGTTCAGAGTCAATACCTGGAAGCTGAGTGTTCACTGGGCTTAGTTACTCCAGGTAATCTAGAAAGAAATTCACCAACCTTCCTAAGGTGATACAAAAAATATACCAAAATCAAAGTCACTGACTGTTGAATCAATACTGACTCATCTCTACCCGGCCAGGACTTCCCAAAGTGAAAGTGTTTAGTGGAATAGAAAGTCCAGTCTCTCTCTTGAAGAATTGCTGGGGGATTCAAATTGTCAATCCTGAGAATCACAGGCCAAGTGATAACCATAACATCACCAAGGCTTCTTTTCCTTATATGATACGGTGCTTTAAATGAGGGAATTGTTCTAATAGTGTGATAAATGGAAGATATTTGAGGGAGGTGTTCAATATTTCTTTTCCTGAGACACAGTCAATTAAATTCCAAAAGAACACTGAAACAAAGAACTTGACATGGATGAAAAAATGGGTTCTTACACAGAAAGAACTCAGCTTAAATCAAGAGAAGCAGGAGAAATGAGCTTATGCCTCAGAGCGTGAATATGGAAGCCATGTTAAACAACCACAGCAATCTCTCTTCTCTTCTCTCTCTCTCTCTCTCTCTCTCTCTCTCTCTCTCTCATGTGTTTCATTCTATCTTGAGTCTAATTGTCATGTAGAACAACGGACTTCAGTGTGTTTTTCTTTGACAATCCACTCTGCCTCCCCTGACCTATATTTTGTGTAACCTCAGCCTACAGTTTCAAAGAAGACTATGTGTGATAAAACAAAGGAATGGGTCCTGATTTTATATCTTCAAGTAGTCTCTCCATATTACTGGCATCTCCCTAGGTCTTCATTTCAAGGTGATCAGTGCTTAGGAGTGCCAGCCATCACAGCATTTTCATTAAAACAGGAAACCATGTTCATTAAGACAGGTGGGTCTTCATGTGTCTACTTGCTGTAGGTAAAACTGAATAAACCCAACACCACAGTATCAAATGCTATTCAAAGCTACCCTGTGTAGAGTTTCCGAAATGCTTTTTATCTATTGTGCTGGAGGAAAACAAAAATCTGTTTTGGAAGAAGCAGAATCTGAAGGCTTCTTAGAGGCAATGATGGCGAGATTTCCTCTCAGATACTTTGTCTGTGTTATCTAGAGAGGCTGGTCACTGGAGGCCAACATCATGCTTGGTCAAGTGGAGGGGTAGCAACAAAGAGGAAGGTCCTTGACAAGATGGGCTTTCACCGAGTCTGCAACAATGGGCTTACATTTAATGACAATGGTGACAATGGTTCAGGGCGAAGCAGTGTTTAGTCTGTCATGCATAAGGTCCTTAGGAATCAGCAAGAACTTAAAGGTACCTAACACCACCACCAGTATCTGAAGCATATTCCTACCCCTTTCCCCCTTCCCCTCTACAGTTCTCTATTCTGGTCCTCTTATAAAGTGCTTTCCTACAATGTTTCTCCTCATATGCTTAGCCTTGTTAATTTAATCTTAAGCTGTTCAGAAAGACTCCTGCTCTGATGTGTTTTGTGGACTCCTTACGGTTAGTGTGAGTCCAGGTAGACTAGAGAAACAAATTCATAGACACTCATATGGATATAAGGGAAAGGTTTATATACAAGGGGAGTGGAACATTGATAAAGCATCCCAGCCCAGTCCAGGCCAACATCATAAATCCAACATTAGCACATATGTCTGATACCAGACCATAAAGTCTCCTTCTGACTCACAAAGCCTGTGCAGTTGAAGCATCCTGACACTGGCAGGGGTCTCCCCATGGCTCCTCACTTCCAGGATTTAGTGTCAGCATTCAGTGGTGGTAGAAGCAACTCAGCACTGGCAGAGATCTCCACTTGGCTTCTCTAACTTCAGAAGTCTGGTCCCATCAGAGTAAGGCCCTGTGGCTTCTCCTCCCGCTCCTCCAGTTCCTTGGACGCTTCCATCCTGTTTTGTCAGTAGTTTGCCATCTAGGAGACTGACTCCCAGAGGCTGAGAGTCAAGTGTCTCTTCTCCAATTGGGAAATACTGTGAGACTTCCCAGAATTCTCAGGAGAAAGTCATGCTCACACAGAGGCTTCATCGGCTACTCATTGACTATCCAGATTAACAGGCTAGACTCCACCCCTACAAACCACTCATGAAATTGGCATCATGAATACATGCCTGCCTCACAATTCTTCATAAATATATAGTATTCCATTGTGTGTATGCCCTATAATTTGCTTATTCAGTCAGCCACTGGTGAACACTATTCTTTCCATGTACTTGTTATTTCAGATAAATCAGCAATGAACATAGGAGTCCATATGATTATATCATAAATCTGTCTTGGAAGAAATATATCCAGAATGCATTTTATAAGAGAGGATGGCAAGACTTGTCTCCTACTTTTCACATCTTCTCAAGAGGACTCAGTCCCTGCAGAAGGACTTCATGATTGGTGAATTAGGGTCAGTAAAACAGAAGTTCCTCAACTAGATATATTGACATGAGGTTTCCATAATGGGCTCAAACATAAGAACTTTGAGATTGGGACAGGGACAGGCATTTTTTTCCTTCAGTTGTATAGTGCCATAGTAAATTGGAAAAAAAATCAAAAGCCCCTAACAACAACAAACAAGAATTAACATTGTGGAGTTGTTTACATTGCCTTTCATATTATTCATGATTGATTTCATATTTGAATATAAAATTTAGTGTGTTGTCTGTAGGTGCATCCATATTGTAAAATTATCAGTCATCCATCTCCAGTATTCACTTCCTATCAGGTTCTTGTGCCTAAGAAAGCTTGTAGTTTAGACTCCAATTGGCTATAAAAAAAAAAACAATGGTTGCTTGGTATTTCTAGATTGTATTCTCTGGTAGAGGATGAGGACAGAATAATTTGAGTTCTTCATTATATCAGAAGACAGTCAAGGGCTGCAATAGAAAACAGAAATTGAAGGCTCAGCAGTGGTATCCTGGTTCCTTCTAACAAAATCTCCACGTGAAATTGACAGAGTGCCTGCTTCTGAGGAGCACTCTCTAAAGGAGGCAGAGAGAAGAACTGCATCAAGCCAACCTCCCATACTTATTGCCTGGAGTAGTTTAACCTTTCAATTTGTGATGCTGGAAATCCAACTGTTGGTTTATGGACAGTAATAATTTCCAAATTTCTCCTCCTTCGGGTTGCTGATGCTGTTTGTTCCTGATCCACTGCCAATGAACTGGGGTGGGACTACCTGAAAAAAACTGGGCAAAGGATTGACAAGGAACAAAGGATCTATCCCTGATTACTGTTCTTCCCAGGAAAAACAGCTCTCAGTACTATGAATCGCCCGATGAATAATAGTACAGATCCAGACAGGGTGAATGTCAAGTGCGTAATCTGGCTATCAAATGGAGCACCTGAATTGGGAAGCATAAAAACAAACATCCACACGACCAAGAATGCTATTAGGTCAGGTAGTATATGGAGTCAGGCAGCACGTGCATCTCTGAGCTGAGCCAGTGCTCATGTCATAGCCCTATGGACACACTCAGAAGGTTCAACAGTGAACATTGAAGAAGGGTGCATTTTAACATCATAATTTAAACACTCCTCCTTTCTTATAGGGGAATCTAAGCAACAGAAGTCCAAAGCGCTGATCACCAGCTTTATGCTGATCAAGACTGATTCCTGCACAGGCTCTAAATGAGCTGTGAATAAGACTTCAGGACAACTCCTGGCTCAGGGTACAGGCCATTCATTAATGAGGGCAGAGCCAGTGTTGAGCTGGAAAGTGGGCTCTACATAACACTACACTGCAGCGAGAAGATTCTCTAAGGAACACCAGGATAGCAGAAATTGGCTACAGGAGAAATGTCTTAGTGGAGGTCACAATCCAGGGCAACGTCCCTGTCCCTGTCCATGAGTATTTTTGTTTTCTTTTTCAAAGTTCATGCCATATTTGGCCGTTTTGATTTTTATTAAAGATGGGGTCTGTTAGATATGACCTAATCCAAGAAGGAAATATATTCTACAATTCCTGACATCCTGATCTTTGGGACATTCTCAAGCCCTCTTCAGATAGGCCTTCTCCATGCTTTGAGTCCTGAGTGCTTTTCACATGGGCAATTGTAAATATTGCCAATCAAAGATGTCATGGATATGGGAGTCAAAGCAACTCAGCGTAGGGTGTAGATTTATAAGAAAGAGAGTGGATAATGATTATCTGTCATTATAAGTCCACCATCTATAGCCAAACTATGCGTATTTTTCCTTTCTGAATGCTATCTCACATAACTCCCCTCTACACCAACAAAAGTTTGAAATTCTCTCTCTCTGTATCTCAAAGTATCAGGTGATTTAATACTGTTGTCCATTACACATACCCATGCTAAATGTTCTTAGAGTTCCTCAGAGTGTTGTCCATGTCTCCTACCCTCTTAGTCCAAGTTATATCACTGGTTATGCTGGGCTCTTCCATAGATCAATGTCTACTTACAACCACGATGTTGCTATGTTCCCTGAATCTACTTGTTCTAAACTCACCAAATCACTTCATCTTTCTCATAGACAGCATTTCTCAAGGTATTGATGTAATGTTCTGCCATAGCAGGAAGGCAACCACATACTAAAGTGGGGGAGAAGGAGGATCAACTTAAACACAATACAGATTGTTGACCAAGAGCTTCTATTGTGATCCTTTTCCCACTAGTTGCTAGTGGTAGCCAGACACAATCTAGTTGTTCAGGTCTCAGGGTAGTGAAGACAGAGGTGATTGTGTGATTCATTATTCCAGTGAAATGATTTGTAGCCATGTGTTTTTCATTGTCATCATTTTTTTTTTTTTTTGGTGATGAACCAGTGTAAGAGCAACAGTAGTATCTTATATGGCTGTTTCTAAATTTTTTGTTTGTTTGTTTGTTTTTTGGTTTTGTTTTTCTTATTGGGGGGAGGGGTATCACTGTGCTTCTAAATTTTTAAGACCTTACTTGTTTCTTACCAAAAATAGAATGTAGAACATTGTCAGACCTGGCTCTGGGAATTCACATTTAAATTGATGTAACCCCTCATGATTACTATTCGCTCTGTCAGCTCAGTTTTATTTAGGAATCATTAGCAATAACAAGAAGGTCCATGTTGCCATTCATAAAAATATAGTCACTTTCAATACTACTGCACCAAGTTAGAGACAGAAGCCCCGGGAACATAAACTATGTGGATTTATTTTGGAAATTTCGCTGACAACTGCTGCTTCAGAGCAGGTGATGGAGACCCTCTCGCATTGAGACACTGAAAGGGAGGCTGAAGACAAGGGCCACAATGAACTTGCTAGATTCTTTTTGTTTTCCCAATGATTTTATTGGGGACTCTTACACAATAATTTTATTGGGAGCTCTTACAGCTCTTATAACATTGACTACATCATTTGTATCAAGCATATTTATATATATATATATATAGTCATATTCATTTCCAAATATTTTCCACGTGAACCCGTGGTATAAGCTTCTCCTTCCACCTCCATCCTTTTTTTAATGAATCATTTTATTGGGGGCTCACACAACTCCCCTCACATTCCATATATATAGCAATTATATGAAGGCCACATTTGCACACTTGTAGCCATCATCATTCTCAAAACATCCTCCCTCCACTTAGGCCCCCAGTATCAGCTCCCTATATTTCCCTTCCCTCCCCCCTCTCCCATGAATCCTTAATAATTTATAAATTGTTATTACTTTTTCATACTGTACACTGTCCAATGTGTCCATTCACTCACTTCCCTGTTGTGCGTTCCCCAGAGAGAAGGTTCTATGTAGATCCCTGAAATTGGCTCCTCCTTTCTATTGGTTACTAAATTGGTTATTAGATTCTAATGCAGAAAGAAAAGACAAAGGCTCTAGTATCAACAATATCCCAATTAATAGTCTCTCTAGTAAAGTCCTAGTTACTGATCAACATCTCAAGTATAAGTCAGAAGACATTGATCTTCTTTCAAGAAAATGCCCATTGTCCTATGCTTTACTGAAGTCAGGGCACCAGGAAACAGAAACGGATCCCTATATCAAGGGCTCAATATTTGGTCTACAGAGGAATCACACCTGACAGAACTGATAAAACATGAGTGGCAGGAGTTTGAGTAGGGAAATATATATATATATATATATATATATATATATATATATATAGAGAGAGAGAGAGAGAGAGAGAGAGAGAGAGAGAGAGAGAACCTTACAAGATTATATCTGGACTCCAGCTTCTAAAGACAAGGCATGTTCTGTCTCCTGGTATTGCCTGCACAAGGTAATCCATGACAACTTACACTTTGAATGGGCAGCACCTCAAAATCTCCTGATTGTATTACAACCAGATGGTTTTTGTATCATAAGACTATTTATAATATATGATGAGAGTAAAGAGTTTAGGGATTTTTTTATTCACAACCTGTGATAGACCGATAACACAAACTTGCTTGCTGAAAGCAAGAGAACTTAAAGCAATTCCTTTTGAAGATGAAATACTACGTCCTTCAATATTGATGACACTTCAGCAAAAGGAAGACAAAATTCCTCACAACTAGACCAGGAAGCAGCATCAAAATAAATCAAGAAATGATCGATGTTGGCCAGGTTTTCATTTGATTTGCATAACCAATTAACATTCATGGAAGCAGAAGTCTGGACATATTGAGCTATACAGATCAGCTGCAAAAGATGATTTTAGAAGTTTAAAAAGCAAAAATATCTTACCTAACCATGATATGCTTACTCATCTCATATACACGGGAAAACTGGGTGATGAATAAGACAGACTTAAGGACCTGTGCATTTCCATTATGCTGCTAATAAAGTATATTAAATATATTATGGGGTTTCCAGAAAAATGAAAAATAAAATCTGTCTTGGGAAAGGTGCAGTGAGAATGTTCCTTACAAGCAATGATGATGAAGTTTTGCTTCACTTATAATTGACACATTATGAAATGGGTCAATAAAAAAAAATCAAGATCTTTGTTGTAGTACTGAAGAGACCTGATTTTCAAGAATAAATTGGAGAAATTATACTATGCAAGTACAAGATAAAAACAATCCATACAGGTGAAAGAGACCATCATCACAAGGTCATAATGGCACAAAAGAATGTAGGCAAACATAGACCATTAATAGAACATGGGACACAAGGAAAAGTATCAGAAGAGCATCACTGGTGGAAGAGCAGCACACCGCAGGGAAATAACTTCACAAGACTAGAAACATGATCAGGATCCCTATCTTAAGCTAGACTGTAAAGTTTAGAGCACTGGTTCTGAGGTTCTCCAAACAAGACTGCCAGAACATGCCCAGGATCATGAAGAATATAGTAACCTAAAATTCATTAAAGAGACACCCAGATAAGTCCTAACAGGTAGGCTGCCTCTCCTAGGCCTGGCTTGGTAATTGCTAATAATACACTTTCTTTTGGTTGGTTTTCTTTCATTTATTTATCTATATTAATATATATCATTCCATAGCTCAGTCACACCTGGAAGAACTATACAAATGCTACCAAAAGCACTTTCCCAACATTCTTTTTGTACATGGTCCCCTTGCTGGACCCGATATGGAACCCTACATTGTCTGTGTCTTTGGTCTGTGCTGTTCTGTTTGGTTTTGCTCGAGCCTATTACGATGTGTCTCAGAGGTGTCATGTCATTGGAGGTTACCCTCGTGGAGTTGTGCCATATGGTTTTCCATCTTTTGATATGTGCATCTCAATACTAAAGAACATATAGAGTCAGCATGTAGAATAAGGGGTCAGTAAGGTGGGGCAATGCAGTAATATACTTTCTAATGCACTCTGTCTGAGGACAACTATGTTAAATTTCGGGTTAATGGTCAGAAAGAATTTAATGGAGGTTAATTGTAGTGACTCAAAAGTGGATTAGGCTTTCATTGTAAATTGTAGACTTCCACAAGCCTAGTGCACAGAATAAATTCTCTTACATCTCTAGGGAGGTGTAAAGACAAAGTGACCGCAATGGTTGCTTTTAAAAGTGGGGGATACGGTGCAGGCTAGAGTAGTACTTCATTCTATTGGACACAGGATTGCTATAAATAGACAAAGCCCCCACAACACCTAGATCCTGAATAGCTGCGTATATAAACCCAACTCCTTAATTTGACATCCTCTCCAATATCTTCCTCTTTAGGAAACTCAGATCAGATGCTGTGGCTGCTCTCAGACAAGACCGACATTTGCCAGCCTGGCCACGCCAACCACACATCATTGTGCAGCGCTCCACCACTGTGAGAGGATATTGTAAACCTTGCTGGCAGTAATAGACCCCAATATCATCAGCCTCTGTCCTGCTGATTTTAAGGTTAAAATCTGACCCTGATCCACTATCACTGAATCTGTCTGGGATTCCAGCAGTGACTCAAGAGCCAGGAGCTTGCTGTTTGTAATTCTGATTCCTATTTATCGGATGGAACCGCCCCTTGTCAAGAGATTCCATTTTCATGGTTTTTGTGAGAGTTTCCCAGGGGGAAAGGGTCATAACATTATGCTAGTGTTGAACAGATATCTCTTTTTGACTCTAAAGAGAGAAACTAAGGATTGGAAACTGGTATCGCTTTTCTTTGGTGAATGAGGATCCTGGGAAATTTGGGCTCGTGTCTCACCATCATTGCCCCCTCCAGCTCTGATGCAAGAACATTTTTAACGTACAAGATGTGAGCATCCCATGTAGTGTCGTTTAAAACACTTTCCAAGTTATGTATATTTCCCTTTTCTCAAGAGTGCTTTTCACTCTATGGCTACACTAATGATAATCATATTTAATTGACCAAACATATCCTGGAGATGATTTAAATATGTCTCAAAAACTGATAATGCTTCCTGTAACCTGGACCAGGCATCTATGTTAGACTCAGTTTCAAAGGGGATTTTGAACTCACATTTAATCGTTTCCTCTCTAACAACAGTTAGCTCTTATGATGTGGACCTGCTCCACTCATTTCTTAATGAAGGGGTCACTGAAGAAATGGAGGCTTCTAGGAAAGCAAGGATATTTGTGGTTACTGGCTTTTAGAAAGAATAGAATCCGGGGTCTGACAGACCTGAATTACAGTAAACAGTCATCTAAATGAGTTGTCCATTGAACCCACCGGGAGAGAAGACACCAAACTGTGTGGAAAGAGTTGTAGACAATAAAATTCAAAATCAGAGAATGGGATTCTAGTAAAGCTTAAGTTCTGAGCATCTGGGTTCCAGAAGCTACCGGCCCCAAATCCATTTGCAGGTTCCCCATATGGATTCAGCCTCCCTCACCTCCCTTAGACTATTGACCAGAATTTGGAAGACTCTTTCTCTCAGACAGAGTGCAGTGGAACAAGGGACTGAAGAAATAATTCATTTAAAATTAAACATATTATCATTTGTTTTCCCTTTTGACCCATTTTAACTTTTCGTTGAGTTTTTACTATCTTTTGGTTCTTTTAGAGATTACGATTTCTCTTTGTTTCACTTTTGTGTCATTGTTGGAATGTGTCGTATGATTTTCTTAATATGAAATACAGGTTGGAATAGAGATCTGAACTAAATTAATATTTCTCCATAATTATAGCAGGGTGGAAGGGATAATGAGGAATTAAAATGCATATAAGAATGAAAAAAATGTTTTAAAATAAATTTCACTGATGATTCCAAAACAGATTTCACAATAAATGAAGTTGTGTCATACATGAATTATGTGCTAATAAGACAGTTTTTAAAAAAAGAACTCCAAGTGGGTTTTGTCTCAATGTGTCACACCTGGGGTAAGGTATGGTGGAGCCCACCCTCTCCATCAGGACACTCCCTGATGAGCCTCCTTGGAGGTGTGGCCATATGGGAATAGACCCTGTGGAGACCTGGTTCTTCCCATCTCTTTCCTGCTTGCTCGGATCTCACACCAGTAAGCTCTGAAACAATCTCATGCAGTCTGTGTCCCTGTGAGGTGCCAATGAGTTTGTTTTAGCCATAGCGACTTTGCCCAACAGAATGAAATGTGGCCCTGTCTTCCCATTTTTTCCTATTCTGGAGCCTATTGCTGCAGTCATGCTGTCAACCATCTCCTGAGGTCTTACACTGTCCCTCTACTTTACCCACCATGATGTCCATCTTGAGGAACTCCTATCTCTTGACAATAAAACCAAAATATGTAGAAAACCTCTTGTCATTCTTGCCACTAAGGAACACTTTGGGCATACTTCCTACAACACAGGTAGGTGATCCTTTAGGAATCTAAGCTACTTTCAACATACTTCTCCAGCACCACCAGTCATCAATGCATCAAGCAGCCTCACTGCATGTAGATTCCTGACTTCACAGGGTAGCTCCAGTAAGATGTATGTGTCTGCATACTCTCTGCATTTACTGTCCAGAAGGGGGCATGTTTGTCTCAGGACTTAAAACTGGAAGGTTGCCTAAAGTGCTGCTGACAGTAATGCAGCCCGGTATCCTCAGCCTGCACTCCATCAATGG
Source organism: Nesogale talazaci (assembly GCA_004026705.1). NCBI lineage: Eukaryota > Metazoa > Chordata > Mammalia > Afrosoricida > Tenrecidae > Nesogale > Nesogale talazaci. Next base: position 15,798 of record PVJH01033221.1, read on the forward strand.
CAAGAGAGGCCACAGCCAGACCCACTTCCACAGCACGTGGAGGGTTTCCAGCACTCAGGGCAGAAGCCCCAAGGATAAGTAGCCTAGGGACCTCCCTGTGTTTCTGTTGGTTCCAACCAAGCCACAGAGGTTGCAACCCCTACAGTGATTGTACAGGTGAAGGACACAAAGGCTTCTGGAGGGGTTACCACAGTCTCCGGAGCCTGAGCGAGGATGATTTGTCCTCCACAACCTGCAAAGAAGAAGATTCATGCTACACGATGTACAACCTCTATCGGCAGCATAGTAGAACTCTGCTATGTATGTTAGAAACAGTAGGTTTTGTTTCAATGGGGAAAATTAAACACCCCTTCACCTCTCTCCCCTCCCACTGTCTATGAAGTACATATCAGATAAAAGTTGCTGTCAATAGTTTGCCAAGATCAGCGATACAGTATAGGACAGCCCTCTTCTCCCTAAGGGACCTATGGGTGGGTTATTCCCTAATGGCTTGGTTAGCACACACACACACCGCCACCCCAAATAATCCTTTACAGAGGGTCCTCACAGGTGGAGAACCTGGACAGAGTGCTGACAAGATAAAAGACTGGGTGAAGTTTTTATACCTCTGCCTCATTGTCAGTTTTGAACTCTGCTTGAATCTCCTAATAAAAGTACAGTCAAAACAAGTCTGTGTAATTCACTGTCATTTCCAAAGTAAATCGAGTGTGTACCCGTGCTGTGGGATAGGAAGTGCCAGCTCATGTGCTAGACCCTAAAATGTGCTTAGCCTTTGAACTAGATAGCAGGACCCCAAGGAGCTGGGCCCTGAAGACCACCTTGGAGCATCCACAGAATCTGGGCCTTCTAGGTCAAGGTAAGTGAGACAGGGGTTGTATAGCTCTGTCAGGGAGTCTATGCCTGTAGGGTTAAATAAACCCAGATTGCTGGGGGTCAGTTTGCATGTCTGAGGATCTAAGCTAGGGTGTCTTCAGGGGCCTCCTAAGGCTGGCAGGCTTAGCCATGTACTGATTTCTGCTTACAGTTTCCTGAGGGAGAGAAGCTAGATTGAACCCTCCGAACTGATTTCTGACTTCTAGATTCCATGGCAGAGAGAGAACAAATTTCTCTTGTTTTAAGTCTTGTTATGTGCTTAATACCACATAGTTTGTAGTATTATCTTGCATTTACAAGAAATTACAAATGTGACTCAGGGAAAGTCCAGATGAAAAGTGTACTGGACCTTTTTCATCTTCCTGATTTACTTTCTAATGTCATGTGGGTTTGTCCTTTATTTTAATTCCTGTTTTTAAATTTGTACCTAATTCATCGTGTGTGTGATCACACTGACTGTATTTTTGATGTTTGGCATTGGAAGGTGTGTAAAGGCAGGCACTTTGACCTCTCTGCTCCCATCAGCTGATGATGTTGACCTTGGAAACCAGCTTAGCTCAGTATCTTCCCCCAAGGGAAGACAAGAACTCAGCTCCAGATCCAGTCCATTCCAGATCTCTGCTTGGCTTATAGGTGTCTGGCCGGCTCAGGAATCACCAGCCTACAGTGGATCTCTAACTATCATTTACATTTTTATCAGGTTGGCAGGGGAATGAGGCTGGGGGCAACCCAAACAGTGTCAGGTAGCAACCCAAGGTCTTACAAGACAGTGTACGTTTATTGCTAATTGGTCAGAAAAAGTTTGGGGATGTTTCAGAAGCTCAAGGTCTTGTTTGGAGAGCCTGGAGAAGGGGCTCTAGCACTTCTTCCTCTGATGCCATGTTAAAATTGGTTCATGGGAGCTTTGGGGGAAATGCACATGAAATGTTACACCCTATCGTTGAGGTTTCTGCCTATTCCTGCAACCAATACTGGTGGTTTTAAGTTTAAACTGACATCAGTGCCATCACGTCCATTCTGACTGAAGTTGACCCAGTAGGGCCCAGTGGATCTGCCCCTGTGGGTTTCTGAGACTGTCAACCTTTATGGCAGCAAAGACCCTCACCTTTCTCCTGGTCAATTCAAACTGCTGACCTCCACTTAGCAGACGAACAATGTCCTCCATCCTACTGCCAAGGTTATCTAGGTAGTATTAACGTATAGGACATCTACATTCTAAGAGACTCAGAGGTAGATAAAACTGACTACCTGAATACACTTCTTTGGAACTACATTTTGAAACTGTGTTTCAAACATATGGCAATGAACACTTGATGTATGTATGTGTGTGTATATATATATATATATATGGGTTTTTAAAAAACAGCATGTTTAAACACATTTGTGTGAGTCTTTATGAATAGTGGGTTATGTGTTGAGCTGACAACCAGAAGATCAGTATTTCTAATCCATCAGTCATTCTTCATGACAGAAAAAAGGGTTTCTGCTACTGTAGATATGTATAGACCGCTGAAATGTAGTCAACTAACATGGTTTTCTACCTATAAATCCTTAAGTCAGATATTATAATTCTGGACTCTATACCTGTGACTATAATCCCTTTCTGGAGGTAGTACTTTGTTAAAAGAGTAAGCTGGGTTGTATCATTATATACCACTTTACAGGCAGGTATAATTTATGTCACCATCCTTCGTTTCCTTGGGGGTTTCATTGTCTGAGAGACAAAAACCACACCTCCATAAAAGCGGATCCGCTGTATATAAAAGTCACATGGGCTGACAAAAAAAAAAAAAAGCCCAGGACTCATGGAAAAGGCCAAGATTTCTACTACAATGGAGGAGACTGAGACAAGGAGTGCTAAGAGTGTCTTATAATCTAAGAGTTCAATGACTAAATATAAAAATAGAGGGGAACACATAAAGGCGTGCTCTGTTCCACAGTCTTAGCTGCCCTTGCAAACAAGCATCTGGTAGTTCTATTGTCTGGGGCATATTAAACAATTATTCCACAGTGAATAATTGTTCCACCCTCGTTTCACCAAACACTAATAAATAGACTCAACCTTGGTTTCAGCTCTATAAAGAACCCAGCCTAAGGCAAGAGGTTAGTGCATTACACGTTGGACTGCCAACAGCATGATGAACAGTTCAAACTTACTAGCCAACCAGAGGCAAAAGAGGAGTTTGTGTTCCCTTCGATGTTCACCACCACTGAAATGATACATAGGGTCTCTGTGAGCCATAATCCATGCAGCGTGTTCACACACACCCACAATACAACCTTTAGCCTGATCAATTGTCCATTAAATCTACCGCTTTACCTTGTCTGAGTCACAACCCATGCCTCTGAGTTCTCCAACAGGACCCCTTCCTGAGACTAGAGAAGTGACTTGCCTGCTTTTAGACGAGCTCATTTGGGCAGCTGGGCGATGCCAACCACAGGTTTTTGTGCAGGGCTGAACCACAGTGTGAGGACTTTGTCTAGCTTGGTGGCAGTAATACACTGCAATATCATCAGCCTGCACCCCGCTGATTTGGAGAGTGAAATCTGACACGGCCCCACTGCCACTGAACCTGTCAGGGACCCCAGTGAACCGGTTGGAAACTCTATAGATGAGGAGACGTGAAGCCTTCCCTGGCTTCTGCTGGTACCAAGACAAATAAGTTTCTCCATCATTATGTACAAGACTCTGACTGGACTTGCAGGAGATGGTGACCACTTGTCCAAGAGTGGCTAGCAAAGTGGGTGGAGTCTGAGTCATCACAATATCCCCGCTGGATGCTGAAATAATGAGGGAAAAATGTGAAGTTAAATGTTAAATGGTATAAGTGCTCTTCTTGATTTCATTCGATCTCCCACCCCCCAAAGTATTCTTTCATGTGTGTTGTTTTGTTTTAGCTTGTCCTTTTGGCTCCCCATACACCAAACCATCTGGTGTGCCTACATCACAACTAGCAAAACAGATCCTAGCTCCACAAAACTCGGTCACATTCACAAATAACATGACTGTATCCCTCTACCAGGCTGAGAGCACACAGTGAACCAGTGGTGTCCCTAAATAAAGCTCCCTGCCCCCTCTCCTTCTCATCTCTCTGAGTTCTCCTCACCAGGAATCCAGAGGTATAACAGCCCCAGCAGCTGATCAGGGAACCTCATCTTCAGAAGTGGCAAGGAAGAGCCCTGGTAAGTAAAGGCAGATCACGGTTGACCTTTTATCTCATACTTGTAGGGGAAGGTCCTCCCAGGAGAACAATATGCAAATCTCATGGTGAGGCAGCAGTGTGGAAAAGCAAAGGCGGGGGGTGTCTCTGCTGGTGAGCAAAGCAACATAAGATGTGTCTGTTTGCAGGAAAGGAGAGAGAGTCTTCCTACCTTCTCTGTGGTCACTGCTGACTATGAAAAGGTAGATTCTTGGGCAGGATGATTTCCTTTCTCTTAAAAAATTTTTTTTTTAATTGAGAGCACTACAGCTCTTATCACAATGTATACATCCATCCAATTTTTCAAAACACAAATGTCCATATCTTGCCATCATCATTTTCAAAACATTTTTCAACTTGAGCTGTTGGTATCAGCTCCTCATTTTCTCCAGTCTCTCCCTTCCATCTCTCACTTTCCCTCCCTTATGAACACTGACAATTGATTATTTAAAAAAATCGTGTCATACACTGACCACTGGGTCCATTCACCCACTTTTCTGTTGTCAATCCCCCTGGAAAGGGGTTATTTGTAGATCGTTGTGATTTGGTTCCCTCTTTCTCTCCTACCTTCCTCTAACCCTATTGGTATGGCTACTCTCATTATTGGTCCTGACTGGGACTATCTATCCTGGATACCCTGTGCTTCCAGCTTGTACCCAAGTACATGCTCTGGTCTAGCTGGATTTGTAAGGTAGAATTAAGGTCATGACAGTGGTGGGGTGGGCATTGAAGAAGAAGAGGAAAGTTGTATACTTCACCGTTGCTACATCATCAATACAGGAGCTATAGAAAATTATTTAAGGATGTTGATTTATAAGAAAGAGAGTAAATAATGATTACCTGCCATCATACACCTGCCACTCCTCAGAGTATTGTCCATATCTCCTTCCCTCTTAATCCGAGCTATATCATCAGAAATGCTGGACTCTTCCCTGGATCCATGCTGACTTACAACCGCCACGTTGCGATGTTCCCTGAATCTACTAGTTCTTTGTCCAACAAATCTCTGCCACTTCCCAATAGACAGAATTTCTCTAGGGCTTGGTCTAAGAGTCTCTCCATGGGATAAAGGCAACCACGTAGCAAATGCTGGGTGGTAGTTGCAAATATCACCATCTCTTGTGACCCCTGTCAAAGCAGATGGTAGTGGTAGCCAGACTCCATCTGGTTTAACAGGTCTCCAGGTAAAGAAGACAGATGTTTGTTTGTTTTGTTAGTCCACTGAAATAGTTAATGTCATGTGTCTTTCATTGTCATCATTTTTGTCATGAGACATGGTAAGGCCAACAGTTGTATCTTAGATAACTGCTTTAAAAATGTTAAGATTGTGGTTGCTCCTTACCAAAGTAGAATATAGAACACTGCCAGACCTGCCTCTGAGAATTCACTTTTAAATTTATCAAGCTGCACATGACTATTTGCTATGCCACCTTAGTTTTATTCAGAGATCACCAGCAAGAACAAAACGCCCATGTCACTACTCACAAAGTTGAGTCTCTTTCATTACTGCTACATCGGGGAGGAGATAGCATCCCAGGGTACATATTTTATGTGTGTTTCTTTTGAAAATTTCTCTGTAACTTCTAATTCTGCTCAGTTGATTGAGAGCCCCCTCTCCTTGAGACACTGAGAGAGAGGTTGAAGACAAGGGTCACCAATGAGGTTATTAGATGCTAATACAGAATGAAAATATAAAGCTGTTAGTATCGACAATGACCCAATCTATGGTCTGCGCAGTAAAGCCATGGCTACTGATCAATATCTCAGAGATAAGACAATCAGAATACATTGATCTTCTCCCAAGAGGCTCTCTTGTGTCCTCCTCTCAGGGCACCAGGAACCAGAAATAGTTCCCTAAATTGAAGCCCCGGCATTTGGTCTACCCAGGCATAATTCCTGGCATCACTGATAAAATCTGAGGGGCAGGAGTTT
>PVJH01033222.1:0-21868 GCA_004026705.1 Nesogale talazaci
GCAACTGCATTGGAGTTGCAGCCTCCTGCAGTTTGCCATGAAATCTGCATTCTTCACCCAGGAAAGATGTCCTCCATATAGGCTCAGATTTAATCCCAGTTTAACAGAAATGGGTCTCTGGGTTCTAAGTATCAGAGTCCTGCTGACATAGGGGGTTACTCATTACACTGATGACCGCATGGTGTGCAGTTTGAAATCACCAGCCATTCCAGAACGTTGGGAATCCCCAGGGGCAGTGTTGCCCCGTCCTGGAGGGCTGCTGTGAGTTGAAATCAACTTGTTGGAAGTGAGGGTTTGGGGAGGGGGGGATCTTGATGTTCTCAACCACCAGACCAATCTAGATGTTTCTACATTCTACTGAAACAACCTGCTAAAGTCACATGACCTCCTTTTGAGTTAAGCTCCAGAACAGGCACTCTTCTTGTCATCCTGTTTCACACTTGAGCAAACAGAAGCACAGCGAGGCTGGGTGACTTGCCTAAGGCCAGACATGTGAATGGTGAATGGTGGAGCTCTACTTAGTAACCAGACAGTCTGGTTCCAGGGTCTGCAGCCCCATCATCTTAGCACCCTCTATGAAGCGCTACCTGTCTGAAGGTAATAACTCTGTCCCACCCCCCACGACGTTAGATGAAGATGGAAAACAATCAGGAAAGCAGAAGTCTATCCACCCACCTGGAGAATGGAACTTAGCCTTTCATCTTCAGAGCCTTGTGTCCCCAAGGGTAGGCTTGATGAAGGAAACCTTGAACCTTCCAGATGAAATGTCACAGTTGACCCCACATGCCATTAGCCCAATAACCCATGCTGGGAGTGATTTCAGATGTTGTCTTAATACCCTGACGCCAACTTCTACGCCCTCTTTTTGTCTTTGATCTAATGAGCCTTAATCCCACTTGGTGAACTGGCTTTCCTTCATTTGCTTCTGTCTTCCATCCAGGCTGCTGCTGTGAGTTTCGCCTTACCCGACACACCTGCCTGCTTCCACAAGGAAGTCTCCCGCCCATGTCAGTTTGCAACTCAGGATGTAGAATGGGGAAAAAAACCTGTTTCTTCGTCTTGTGTTATCTCCGTGACAGGATGAGAGGCATTGAGTTTCATCCTTGGCTGGTGTTCAGAGCACCAGGTCTTTCTTCCTTAGCTTTCTAAGTCTAGAAGTGCTGCGGAAACCTGATCAGTATCATCAGTCTCAAAGCAGCACCTTTGGCTCAGCTGATGGGTCGGTAGTAACTGCATGTGAGGTGCATTGTCTGGGAATTGAACCTGGATGTCCTGCAAGGAAGGAGATACCGCCACTACCCTCGCTTCACAGATACCTCTCAACTGCAAAACTCACTGCCACCGAGTGAACTCTGACTCACAGTGACTGCATAGGACAGGGGACAACTGCCCCTGTGGGTTTTTCAGATGGTAGCTTTTTATGGGAGAAGAAAACCTCATCTTTCTCCTATGTCGTTTCTGGTGGTTTAGAACTGCTGACCTTGCATATCGAAGAACGCTTATAACCCACTACACCAGCAGGGTATCTATCTATCTATCTATCTATCTATCTATCTATCTATCTAACATCTATCTAATCATACATCTAATACTCTGCAATTAGAAAGCTAAAAAGGAAGAACAAACCCAACATATCTTAAAATGAAAAAAAAAAACTCAAGAAAAAATTCAAGCCTTGGGCTGAGCCCCGGTGGCGTAGTGGTTGTGCGCGGGACTGCGGCCCACTGGGACGGAGGTTCAGTTCCAGCAGTGGGGCTGGGCCTCCTACTCCCACCACCAGAGAGCAGTGATGCCCCCCCCCCAAAAAAAAATTCAAGCCTTGAGTTTCAGTATTGAAAGATTCACTGAAAAAGGTATTGAATGATGTAGGAAGCATAAAAAAAGATGCACATAATACACAGGGTTCCTATACTGAAAAGAACTAGTTCGTCTCCCACCATTTCAAGAAGTCGCATCTGAGCATGAACCAATGGTACTGAAGAAAGGAGTCCAAGCTGCTCTGAAAGCATTAGCCCCAAACACAGCTTCAGGAATTGATGGGATATCAATTAAAATGTTTCAACGAGCTGATGAAGCACTTGAAGTGCTCCTTGGTCTATGCTAGGAAATTCAGAAGGCAAGCACTTGGCCAATTGACTGGAGGAGATTCATATTTGTAACCTTTACAAAGAAAGGTGACCCAAGTGAATGGCATGTAAGGGTCACTTTGCTGAAGATCATTCAGTGATGGTTGCAGCAGTACATTGACAGAGAGCGGTCCGAGGTTTAGGCCAGATTCGGAACAGTACAGGGAATGAGTGCTATTATCGCTGACATTTGATGGATCTTGGCTGAAAGCAGAGGCTAGGAGACAGGTGTTCACTTGTGTTTCACTGATTGTGCAAAGACCTTTGGCTATGCAGCTCATACCTCTGCACAGCCTCGAGGAGAATGGGAACTCCAGAATATTTCATGTGCCCATGTGAAACCTGCACAGGGGTCAAGAGGCAATAAGACACCGAGAACAAGGAAAATCCTCCCGGTTTAACGACAGGAGAGGTGCGCATCAGGATTATAGATTACATTCTCTCACTATGCTTAGGCAATCGGTATGCTGAGCAAACAAGCTGAGAAGCTGGACTAGGTGAAGAAGAATGTGGCATCAGGCTCAGAGGACTTGAATGTCCTGTATGTCTGAGGCTAGAGTTTTGAATTTAAAGTGTTGGTTTCTGGGACCCTGGGCATCTCTTAGGTGCTTGTAGATTTATCTTTTTTCTGGCATCCTTCCACCAGCCCCCCCATATGGCCTCCATTTCTATTCTGCTCTTTTTCTATAAGACCCTCCTCAGAAGTGAGTAGGCATAGGACCCACCCTACCCAATGATGACATCATTAGCATTAAAAAGAATCTTCTATTTCCAAACAGGGTTATGTTCACAGACACACAGTTAGGATGCCCACATAATTGTCCGATAATTGTTTTGACGATCCAATGCGTAGTTACAATCCATAGTCACTGAGGAGGGTCCACGTTTTTCCTCCACAATGACCTTGACTGCCTGTCTTGAAAATTACACCCCAGTCCGCTCAAGCACAAAAACTCACTTACCTTATGGCTCCAGACCAAAGTTTCATGGATCCCTGCCAGCTGGGCATGGAAACCACCTGCAATGAAAAGTGCAGGAAATTGCCCATTTCGAAGTCATTTTCCTTTCCTCAGAGTCACGCATGCGGATGCTGTATCAATGACCGGCCCTCCCCCCACCTGTTTAAAACTAGGCCAGATGAAAAGTAGGAAACAGGCTAATTTCAAGTTCATCTTCACTCTCCTACATTGCTGATGTGCTTGGAACAGAGCTCTCGTGAACTGCACAAAGTCCTGACAGGCAAAACAAAACAAAACAAAACAAAAAAACAAGTGAGGACTTGATGTGTATGTGCACACACGTGTGTCTGATCTCAAAGATAATAAAATCAGTTGTCATTGAACGTAATTTAATCTACAGCAACTCCATGGTTAAATTGTGATCCTCAGGCAAGTCCAGTGTCTGGATTTTTAGAAGCAGATTGTCAGATCTTTCTCCCATTGCCTCTGGATAGTCACAAACTTCCAACTTTTCAGTTAGCAGCTGAGCACTTAACTGTTTGCACTACCCAGCGACCTCCAAAGATAACAATCACCCCGTCACTGAGATCAGATGCAGTTGGTTCCTAGAATTGGACTCAATATGACCTACCTGTGAAAGAACTGGAAATTCGTAATGTATCTCTCCCAGATCTTCCTGACTCTGTGGGCATGCTCACCTCTATTATCGGCAGTCTTTTCTGGATGAAAGGGGGGTAGGGGGGGAAAGCCTTAAAAAAAACCCAAACCACACCATTACTCATCAAACTCTTGATATTAGTTTCATCCAGAGTTTCAGAATTAAGTCTTAGCATCCCTGGGGCCTGGAATCAAGGGAGCCTTTGAAGTACTTGTCAATTTGTAGGTGGCAAATGGATGTTCATTCAGAGAAGAATCAATCACTTTCAAGGGTACCTCGTGTGAGAAAAAGGCAGTAGGGGCAGAGTGCTGCAGTGGCGAAGGCACCTTGAACAGTTTCCCCCAGTGATAGGCCATCTGGATTTCTGTATGTGCGCCAAAGCACTCTTGGCATTGTGGGAGAAGCTTTGGGCTGCTAACGGCAAGCTTGTCAGTTCAAACCCACCAGCCGCTCTTTGGGAGAAAGACGAGGCTGTCTACTTCCATAAAGATTAGTCTTGGAAACTCTAAGGAGGAGGCTTTCTCTGTCCTATAGATGCCAACCTCTAAGTTGGGATCTACTTGATGGAACTGGGTTTGGGTTTTTTTTTTTTTTTTGCTGATGTGCAGTGAGCTGAGAGATGTGTGGGCAAAACCACAGGCTGACCTGCAGGCTGAGGCACTTTATTCCCACCTCACTCATTGAGACTGACTTTGTAAACCGTGCAAACCTTCCCTGTCTTAGCAGCAGGTTCACCAGAGGCCCCTCTACTAACAGTCACACGGGTCCTATTTGCCGCAGAGTTGCTCTTCAATAGCAGATGAGACTGTTGACACTGAAATATCTATGTATGCCACTCTTCTAGCCCCCAGAGGAACTGCTGAGCATTCCAGGGCACCTGCAGGATATCGTGGCCCAGTAGGCATCTCTTTCTACAGCTGCCTCCCTCTGGTGCTTAGGAACAATCCAACTCTTGCTGAAAGTAGTCCTAGTAGAGTAGTAATTATGCTGTGGGCTAAGATTTCTCTGGTAGTTACATAATCTGGTGTCAATTTGAGACTATTAAGAGTGGATGGGTGGAGTTTAGCCTGTCAATCAGGTTGCAGCTCAATGACCTCATTGAAGGCAGGGCACACAAGAGAGAGCGATTTCCCTGCAAGACATTCCTGTTAACAGGCCACATGGAACTACGCTGATGGAGCCAGAGCCCGGAGCTGAAGGAGTCACATGGAGACCCACACCAGTGCTGAGATGCTTCCACCACCACTGGATCCACAAGACTTCCCACCCACTGGCCTGTGATCTTCCTGCATTCGGTGGCATGAGTCTGAAGAGGAATGTATAGACTGGTATCACACATATGGGCTAATATTGGACGTGTGGACTTGATCTGGACTGGGATGTTTCTTAATATATTTACTCTTTGATATAAAGCTCTTTCGTGATCATGGTATCTCCCCTGCCAGGTAAGTATATATATATAAAGCTCTTTCTTACACAAATCTCTGGATTTACTTCTCTAGTCAACCCACACTAACACAATCCCCCACGGTTAGCAGTTTGAAAACCGTCAGCAGCTCAACAGGAGAGACTGGGCTTTCTAGTCTTGTAAATAGTTGCAGTCTTGGAAACAGTTACAGACTTGGAGCCCCACCTCCACCCCTGGGGTTTGCTATGGATCAACATCGACTGAATGACAGTGAGTTTTTCATTTTTAAGTCTTGCTGAGCTGGAGGCCTGCTCTGGAGACCCCTAGCAATGTGACACAAACAGTCCTGATATGAGGAAGGAACTTGAAGAATAGAACGTCCTTCCTTGGAGGTGGAGCACTCCACCAGCCCCCCCCCCCCGGCTCCCCCTCCCCCCAGCCTCAGGCACAGAGAGAGGCTGGGGTTGGACACTCTGGGAGAGGATATGGGAAGGTGCTGGGTAGTCTCGACAGTGAGATGCCGAGGTGATTGAATAAAGATGCTCACTCCAAGATGCTTGGGAGAAAACAGGTACCAGAGGCTATTGAGCACAGAATGAGAGGAAATGGCGGGCCACTGTAGGGCATTTCCTGGGGTCTTTGGCTTTCCTAGTATGGCAGGGGACTTCTGGAGTGGAGTCCAAGTCCAGATCCTTTTGCAGCAACATAAACAGCAGCTATACACATGGACCTTGCTGACTGGGATATACAGGAATCAACTGGACTCCTGTGGAAAGAGTTGCGGAAGAACATCAACGTCATCAGTTGGAGCAGGGGATGGGAGAGGTGTGCAGCTGACCATCCGTGTCATGTGCAAGTTCATGTTGAAACTGAAAAACATCAAGTCCCCGAGAACCAAAGCTTCACTCCACCTGAATGTGGAGATCATCTCTGTAATATATTTGAGGCAGTGAACACTAATGACTAAAGACTAGATGAACTATGAATTGGCATCACACATGAAGAAACCAAAAGATCATTAGGAAGACAAGAAAGAAAGGTCCAAGTGGATGTCAGAAGAGACTGAAACACAGCGTAGCTGAAGCAAATGGAAGAGCTAATATAATAAAAAATTGAATATACTATTTCAAGGGGCAGTTCAAGAAAAAAAGTAAAATGTAATAATGGAAGTTTCCAAGATCTGGAGTTAGATAACCAAAAAAGAACACAGGTAGCATATCTCAAGTTGAAAGAACTGAAGAAAAAGTTCCAGACTCACGTTGGAGTACTGACAGATTGTGGGGGAAAATACTCAATGATTTAGGAAGTATCACAAGGAGAAAGGAATATGAGTAAGATATGAAAGCAATAGGGATTTATCAGGGGTTTCTGAGGGTGCGAGAGGGGGGAGAGGGGAAAAGGAGAGGCTCAAGTAGAAAGAAAATGTTTTGAAAATGATTGTGACAACATATGAACAAATGTGTTTGATACAATTGGTGTGTGGGTTGTTAAAAGAACTGTAAGATGCTCCAAATAAAATGATTTATAGAAATAAAAGAAGAAGAAGAAGAAGAAAGGAATATACAGAGTCACTGTACCCAAAAGAACTGGTTGACATTCAACTATTTCAAGAACCAAAGAAACTGGAGGAAGAAGTCCAAGATGCACTAAAGGGATAAGAAAAAAAGAAGACTCCAGGAATTGATAGAATACTCATTGAAACACTCCAGCCAACTGTGAGGCACTGGAAGCACTCACTTGTCTATAGTAGGAAATTTGCAAGACAGCTACTTGACTGACTGAAAGAGATCCACATTTAGGCTCATTCCAAAGAAAGAAGAGCTAGTAGAATTCAGAAATTGATGTTGATACCACATACAAGTACATTTTTGCTGAAGATCTTTCAGTAATGGTTGCATCAGGAACTGCCAGAAATGCAAACTGGCTTCAGAAGAGGAGGTGGTATGAAGGATGCCATTGCCAATGCCAGGTGCATCTGGGCCGAAAGCAAAGAGAGAGGTTAGCTTGTTTTTTATTGACTGTGCAAAGGCATTTGACTGGTAGATCATAACAAACTTTAGCTAGCCTTGGAAAGAGTGGAAATTCCAGAACACTTAATTGGGTTTATTTGGAACATGTATGTGGAGGAAGAGGCAGTTATTGAAAGAAAGCATAGAAATACTGCATGATATGAAATTAGGAAAGATGTGTGCCAGAGTTGTATCCTTTCATTATACTTATTCAGTCTAAGTACTGAACAAATAATCTGAGAAGCTGGACTATATGAAGAAGAATGTAGCATCGGGATTCAAGGATCAATTCAAGGTTATTAATAACCTGCAACATGCAGATGATGTAACCTTGCTTATTGAAAGCTAAGATGACATGAAGTACCTGATGATAAAAATCAAGGGCCACAATCTTCAGTATGGGTTACAATCCAATGTAAAGAAAATTCTAACAACTGGCCAGTAGACAACATCACGATAAAAGGAGAAAAGATTAAGATTGTCGAGCACTTCCTTTTGCTTGGATCCACACTCACCACTCAGGGAAGCAACCATGAGGAAATGCAAGAAGGTATCGCATGGGGAAAATCTGTGGCCCGAGAGTTCTTGGGCGTGTTGAAGAGCAAGGAAGCCACTTTGAGAATCAAGGTGTGCCTGATCCAAGACACAGTATTTTCAATTGCATGTAAACGCTGAACAATGAATAAGGAACAGTGAAGAAGAATTGGTGCATTTGAATTCTGGTGTGGGTGAAGAATACAGATTGCCGGGTGAACAATCAAATCTGTCTTGGAAGAAGTACAGGCAGAATGCTGTCTGCGTTCTCTCTGACTTCATCTCACCTGCTTTTGACATGCTCCAAGGAAAGACCAGGCCCTACAGAAGGAGGCCAGGCGTGGTAAAGCAGAAAGTCATTGAAAAAGAGCACGACCATCAAAGAGAAGCGTTGACACATGGCCGTAGCAACGGGCTCCCACATAGCAACGATGGTCAGGCAGGGCTTCTGTCGGTTGTACCCAGGGTCGCTTTGAGTTGAAACCGACTTGATAGCTTCTAACTACAACACAACTGTGCCAGCCTTTGGCTGTGTGGGTTGGATATGGAGGCAGCCCCAGAGAAGTTTGTGTTGTCTCATAACTCATACAGCTTCCCTGCCCTGGGAGCAGGTCAGATGTGTTCAGTAAACTGTTCTAACTTGGTGGATTCTCTGAAGCCATGAATATTGGAAAGCTGCCTCTAGCCTTCTAATAAAATTTATTTAAGAACAGTTTTAGGTTTCCAGGAAAATCTCACAGAAAGGACGGAGCTCCTGCATACCTGCCTCTGCCCACAGCTCTCCCTATGATCAACATCTTGCATTCTCCTGGTACATTTATTATGATCGATGCATCATCGTTAACTAATGCGCCTCGCTGACGTGAGAGCTCACTCTTTGTGACATCATCTTCTAGTCTTTGGCACATGCGTCATGTCATGTGACCACCATTGCACACTGCTCAATGCTATGCCCTAAAGGCCTTTGAAAGCTGGCATTCTTAAAAAGAAAAAAGAGAAAGAAAGTAAATATTCTTTTATCCTAAAGGAACAAATATTGCATAATCTTCCTTATATATAAACAGACAAGAACAGGCAAGTGCATAGAGACCAGTGGTGGCAGTACTGTTTATGGGCCATGGTGATCTGGTTTAGTTTTGTGCCAAAAGTACATTGACTAAGGGTAGGGTTGCATAGCTGAGGAATGTAATTTCTGTCAAGAAATTGTAGAGCTGCCAAAATTAGAGATGGATTTACAACAACCACAAAAAAGAGTGTCTGCTGGAGCTGTGGGGGGTGTTTATAGGCAACCACACACCTCATGGAAGTTGTGGCTTTGGCTTGGAGGTTTAGGGCCAGGGTTTCATCGGCCATCCCAATTACTGGCCCTCGTAACATGTTCAATATTCTGTCTTACTTTGTAGTTCATAGGTAGGACGTGAGATCTTAAAAGATTGCAAGCAGCCATTCAAGATTTGCCTTGAGCACCAGAGGGAGAAGGCATGCCAGGAACAGAAGGAGGATTGGAACATATATGAATATGAATGAGGGCAGCAGTGGTTCCATGGCAGAATTCTGATCTTCCATGTGAAAGATCTGATTCCCAGTCAATGCATTTCATGCACAAGCATCACGTATATGTCAGTGGAGGCTTGCATGTTGTTAGGATGCCAAATAAGTTTCAGGAGACTTTCCACACTAAGATGGAAGGAGTGAGAAAGACCTGGCTACCTCCTTCCAAAAATCAGCCTTTGAAAACACTGGATCCAATAGGGGTTGATGTGAGTCAGCCGCTAACTCCATGGCAGCTAACAGCACATTTCTCTTATCATGTCCCTGCTTCCTCTCATTTGAGTGCTTGCCTGCAGACCTCATAGCATCTTCAGGAGGCTTTCCCCACACTTCTTCACACAGGGCTCGTGGGGACTCTTGAGGGTGGGGGTGGGGGTGGTATTAGACAAACAAACCTACATTTGTTTTCAGGCAACAACACTAACTATCGCTGACAACATTTCTTCCTTTGAGATTCATTTCCCTCGAATGCAAACTACAGAATATCGAACAAGTTTATGAGATCTGGCTCAAAAGAGATGCTTAAAGGGCTGAGCCCTGGTGGCGTAAGTGGTTGAGTGTGGAACTGCAGCCCGCAGGCTTGGCGGTTCAAATCCAGTGGCGGCTGGGTAGTGCCCACGACCACCAGAGGCAGTGATGCCCACAAAAAAAAAAAAAAAAAGAGAGAGAGAGATGCTCACTTCCCGTTCCTTTTCTTTTTTTCTATAACAGTCGTCAGCGGCTCCAGGTTCTTTATGGCATTTTCCCAATGATCTTACACTTATTTAGATGTATTTTGTGATTTACATTTGCCTTTACCTCCAACTAATATATTATCTGCTTTTTCACTTACTTAATCACTTACTTAATCACGAACTGATTCTGACTTACAGTGACTGGCCAGACCAGGGTAGAACTGCCCCTGTGGGTTCCTGAAACTGGAATTCTCTCTCTCTCTTCTCTCTCTCTCTCTCTCGGTGTTTTATTAGCAATTTATCCACATGCCATACAATTCAATAATTCAGTCGTATCAAGAAGAGTTGTACAATTGTCATCATATCCAATTCTAGAAGATTTGCTTCTTCCTCAAAGTCATTGTTATTAATGTAATTATTTTTTATATTTATAATAATATATACAAAGCATTCTCTAATTCTACAACTTCCACTTGTATAATTCAGTGTCATCGATTATATTCTTCAAGCTGCACAGCCTTTATTTATATCGTTTTCCAACTTGTTCTGCAGCCATTGACATAGACTCAAGGTCACTGACACAACTGTTTGCCCTTCACCTATGGTGCCATTGGTCAAGGTTGGTTTCTTCTTCTTCTCCTTCCTCCCCCCACCCCACCCCGTGGTTCTCCTGATATAGCATTCACATATCATATACTTCCATGGTTGAGTAGTTTTTTAAATAAGTTGTATAATCACAATCAGGCGTAGTGCTCCCTCCTGCCTCTGACCTGTAGCCTCACCTTTCTCCCCTGGGCAGCTGGTGGGTTCCAAGTGCTGCCCTTGCAGTTAGCAGCCTGCTGCGTAACCACCATGCCATCAGGGCTCTGGTGGGAGAATCACTGACATGTCGTCCTCCTGCTTTATGGATAAGCTGCTTTATACGGCTTGTGGATTTGATGGACTCTGATTTTATTTATTGTTTGGACGTTGCCTTGGTCTATTTCACCAGGAGGTACATACCCCTCCAGATTTTCGACTGTTTCTCATTTAATTGTGAGTTCAACATTCACTCATTTCTTCGTACAGCAAACACATATTGAGTAGGATGTTCCTGTTGCAGACTTCCAGAGACAACCCTGGCCAAAGATCGGGAGATCTTTGGATTTGACACCTGCTTTGACCTTGGGCAAATTGACACCATCTTCAGTAAGATTAATGGGACGCATTAGGTGGGCTCAGCTCTGACTCATGCTGATTCCACGCCTGACCTGGCACCATCCCCACGATTAATTGTGATCCATAGGATTTTAATTGGCTAGGTCACCATGGTTTCTAGCCTTGGTCCAGAAGCACTAATGATACCTGTCTGGTGGCGGGTGACTGGTGGCTTTCCTTAGGAGAGAACTTGATCCCTAGATGGGAGCGCAGAGACAATCATTCAGTTAGTTCAACACATTCACTTTTTCACACCAGGCTAGACCGGAGAGGTGAAATGGCATATTCGCCCTCAAAGGGTGAGTTGTGAATTTAAATTCGAATTGCTTGTGCTTTGGTCCTGGACTTGGTGCTTTTTGGATTCCTAAATCACTCCCTTGTCCAGAGCAGGATCGGGGAAGAAGCCACACACAGGGGCAGAAACTTGATGGGAAGTGGGTGAAGGGAAGTGCAGTGGGCTGTGAGCACCCCCAGCCTCCTGTTTCAAGACCACGTGGAGCTTGGCATGCCTGTGGGTCCTGCCCTGAGCTGGCCTGAGGACAGGGTGAGTGCAGAGCTACAGGGTGCAGGGAGGGGGGGAAGGGTGCTTGAAGAATGGGGAAGCTTTCTTTATCTTTCCCTTGTCCTCCAGATCCCCGCCTCCACCTAGAAGCATATCCTTCGGGTGCCACCGTTTGGGGAAGTCTGTCCTGCGTTTTATCCAGCTGCCTGGCCAGGGAGAAAGGATTCCTGGGGGTGGAGAGATGCATGGCCCAGAGAAGAAAACAGGAGTGAGGTTAACCAGAGGCTTCAGAAATGGGTAGATACTGTTGGGTTTTTTGCAAAGCGCCACTGAAGGCATGTGTCATGGCTGAAAGAGAGTGCTCCCTGCCTACTGAGCCATCCAGGCACAGAGTCCACAGGCGCTTTTCCTTGTTGCCCCAGTGCCCCAGGACATGACATTACTGTTCTGCAGGCCCGGGCCATTTCCCTTGGCTTCATAGGTGTTGACTCAGCGCAGGGAAAAGCCAGAGCCCCAGCGACCTTGAGGAGGGAACACAACTTAGAAATGTGTCAGACCCCCTTGTGGGAGCAGGGAGAATCTGGCTGCACATCTGTTTGGAAATATGTTGATGAAAGGTTTTTTGTCTGTCGAGTGATAACACAGCCCCGAGGTCACAGCCCAGGGCTCTGTGCTCGCTGCTGTCTTTTTCACCAGGTCCTCCCCCACTCCGTGCACTTTGGGGCTTCAGGGTAGAGCCAGAGGGGACAGGAAGCTAAAGGCAGAAGGATGGTGGCTGCATTGCTTCCAGATTCCGAGAAAGGCTCCCACCAGCTTCTTCTTTTTCTCCCCCTGTATCCTGCTTCTTGATGTCCACCCCTGTCCTCAGGAGGCAGAACTGGGAGTCAAAGGCCAGTTTGGGAGAGGGTGACCCTTCTTTCTGGTTCTTGTATCTCAGGATCTATGATGTCATAAGACAAGGATTAAAACCACAATCTAGAGCAAGCAGTGACCTGTATGTGGCAGTCGCAAAATCCAGTGTCAGTTTGGGACTTGAGAGGATTAAGAGTGAAGGGGTGGAGTGCAGTCTGTCATTCTGTTCATCGCCGATGAGGTCTCTGTGTGGGCATGGCCTTCTCCTGAGGATTCTGGGAACTCCTGTGCTTCTTCCTCGGAGGCAGGGCACTCTCACTCGACTCACTCATTGAGAGATGCCCTACTGACAAGACACGTGGCTGTATGCTGATAGACCTGATGCCCTGGGAACTGGAGGAGCAGAGACCCCTGCCAGTCCTGAGATTCTTTTAACGCCAGTGGATCCACAAGACTTCCTACCCACTGGCCTGTTATCTTTCTGCATTTGGGGTCATTGCGTGTGCTGTGTGAATCTGAAGAGGACTTTATAGATTGATATCAGATGTATGGGCTGATATTGGACTTAAAGACTTGATTTCTTAATTTTCCAGACCCACAAGAGAGAAAGACTTCCCTTAAAGCTGACTCCCTTCATGCGGACTTCTAATCTAAGTGGTGAGAAGACACAGTTCTGTGTGATCTTTCTTGTAGTATTTCTGCTGTAGCAGCACAGGATAACTAGGAAACATAGCTGTTACTATGTGCTGTGTCACCCCAGACTCCTGGTGACCACACGTACCCCAGATCAAACTGTTGTCCGGTCCTAAGTCATTGTCACAACTCTGACATGTGGTGCCTGTGCCAGTTTCCCTTTCTGAGGGTCTCCTTTGCCCTCTATGACCTTCTACTTCACCCCACGCGATATTTTCCACCAGTGATTGAACCTTCCTGCTGACGTGTTCAAAGTGAGCCTGTTAGATAATGTTCGCTTGTAACCCAGAGGGTTTTCCTGGGCCAAATTCTCAAAACAGGTCATCAAACTTTTCTCCGTAGTCTGTCTCAGTGTGAAAACTCTTCGGACATCTGCCGGTGGTATATGAAAGACCAGCGGCAGTGTTTCCAGCAACATACAAGCCACCAAAATATGACAAACGGACACAGAGCTTGTGCAATCCAAGGTGTCTACTAGTAAATTATGGCACCTCCCTTGGGCTTTCTGTAAATGATTTCCCCCCCCCTTTCTTTCTCTGCCTGTTTGGTATTTTTTCAGCACCGCTGTGGTGCTGCTAGTCTCAAGGTCAACAGTTCAAAACCACCAGTCGCTCTGTGGGAGCCAGGGGAGGCTTTCTCTGTGGGAGCCACAGGGGCAGTTGTGCCCTGTCCTACAGTGTCGCTATGAATTGGACTCAACTGGATGGCAGTCCATTTGGCTTTATTGTCTGCGGGAGGGAGGGGAGAGAGACTCCCTCTCTGCTGGGAGGACACAAGGCAGAGCCTGCAGCAGCCTGGCATGAATGCCCCTGCAGTCCTGGATATTCGTTGAACGAATGCAACACTTGGAATGAAGACAAGGCCTCCCTGCCTCAACTCTGCCTCCCAATACGTCCAAACCAGCAAACATATCCTCACTGGCCTGGAAGGTAGCTGGTGTTACTGTCCAGCCCGGGGAGGAGAATTGCCTCCAGTGTTGTCAATGGCTAAGATCCTTCAGCAGCTGGTCACCAGCCCTGACTTCCCACATCAGGAAGCGGGGAGAGATGACTGGGAGCCAGCGGGCCTGTCCATCACAGGTGCTGCCTCTCTGGGCTCTCCCGGCCGCCATATTGCTTTCGCCCATCGTCTTGGTTTTGTGGTTTCTGCAGCCCCTGGCAGTTCCATTGCCCACTCCCCCCTTCCAAGCAGAGGTTCTTCTGACACCTTTCCAACCTGCCCCTACTCATCTCCCACCACGGCCTGAGCCCCAAAAGCAGGAGACTGGGGCTGGCAGTGTGCAGGGGGCAGCAGCAGCAGCACCGTGTCAGGAACAAGCAATCCCTTTGGTTTCTTGACCTTAGCTTCCTAGGGGGCAGCATGAAGGTCAAGTGAAGGAGCTGAGTGTGTGAAAGGTGAGTGGATATGTCTGTACGTATAGAGTGTGTGGTATAAGCATGATGTGTGTTTTGTGTGTGCGGTGTGTAGTGTGTGGTATAAATGTGATGTGTGTTTTGTGTGTGCGGTGTGTAGCTGCATAGACAGGATGGGCGATGTGTGTGTGATATAAATATGGTGTGTGTGGTGTGAAAGGAATCAGTGTGGTGTGTAAAGGTGGTGTGTGGGGTGTGAGTGTGGGGATGTGTGTGATTATTTGTGTGAGGTGTTAGGGTGGGAACGTGGTGTGTGTGTGATTTTGTGTGTATGTGTGAGGTGTTATGGTGTGAGTGTGGAGTATGTATGTGATTATATGTATTAGGGTGTGAGTATGAGGTGTGTGTGTGTGTGTGTGTGTGTGATGTGCCTATGTGTGAGGTGTTAGCTGAAGGGTGGGAGGTGCAGGAGGCTTGCACATACCCTCATGCACTTTTACTGGACCTTCCTTTGCCAAAATAGATCATCTGCTGAATTCAGTAAGAAAACAAATCCATTTCATGGGAATACAGAGGTCATTAAAAACAAAGCAACAAAAAATAACAAATCCCTGGACTTTTCTACCTCTTCAGTCTGTCAGAGTGGCATCGCTACATGGGCACACACCTGAGATTGCAGGGTGCACATAGGTGGTCTGGAGCTGCCAGAGTAATTGGCCACATGAAAGATACTTGTTAATGGGTCCTACTTATAGCTGAGCAGCAATCAATGTCGTGTGGAATTATTATATAGAGGGAATGAATTTTAAAAATTTATGCCTCCCCATGTTCTTCAGTTGGTCACAGGGTTCTTTAAAAAAATATCATCCTCAAAAGATAATCTTAAATATTTAACAAATTCATGGCTGATTAAAAACCAGGAAAAAAGGGTGGGAGACACCTTCATGTAAACTATGCCAATCCACCCGAGGTGGGAAAATGGCCAAGGGTGCTGGCTCGTGTCCCCGCTTCTCCTGCTTCTCCTCCCTGAGCGCTCCACCGCCACTCTCATCCAGATCCAGGTCAACACGCCCAGGGGCATGCCTCTTGCTTGGGTAGTAGGACACCAAATTCAAGAACAGGGATCCATTGTCAGCCATTTCCACCTCATCTGCCCCAGGAAAGAATGACAAGATCACGTTTACCGAATGGCTCCGTGAGGGTTCTGAGCCAGCCCCCTGCTGCTGCTCCTCAGTCCATGTCTGAGGTCTGCACAGCCACCTCGCGGGGAGGGGAGGCGGTGAAGTGAGGGGGGCGCATATCCGGGAGGCGTGCAGGCGGCCTCACCTCCTGAGATTCTCCAGGCTGGGCCCTCAGATTGTTTCCTGGAGTCCTTGAAGCCTCTCTGGGGAGGATTCTATCTGCTCTGGAGGAAACCACATCTGTAACAGCATCCCTTTTGGGAGACAGCTTTTGTGTTCGAACATAAACCCCTGTTCTAGGAAGTTCCTCCCTGGTGGCTTTTCCCAGTGAGTTGATGGTGTTGTATTGGTGGCGGAGGGTGCTCCTTGTTCCGTTCATTTAACTTGTGAGATGCTGTTGAAATTCATGCAACCTGAGACGCTTAAAAAGGAATCCTGGGGGTGCAGTGGTTAAAACACTCGGCTTTAAGGCTGGCAGTTTGGACCTATCAGCTGCTCCACAGGAGTCAGAAATGTCCCACCTTGGAAAGGAACCCTCTGGGGGTCAGTTCTCTTAACCCCGGGGACTCTGGGGGAGGAGCATTCTAGACCATTTTCTCGGAAGGCTTAGAAGAGCCCCAGCAAACTGGAAAACTGAATAGGGACAAGTTAAAGGACAAGGTTGCACCCACCCTGATCTGTAATGTAGAGGACCTCAATGACAAACCAAGGAAGGTCTTTGTCTTTCTAGGCTGTTTGAGGCTCTCACAGCAGTTACTCAGTTAAAAGTAAAAAGCCAATGACCTCCCCGCAAGGCACAAAACTGACTTCTACAACGGAAGACTGAGACTAAATTATTCCTTCTAAATTGGTTTGCCTTCCTTCTCCTCCATGGTCTTTGGGGGGCTGTTCTTCTTTTAAAGGTTCCTGTTTCTGCTGCTCACTGTGGAGGATGTTTGTGTGCTGTTTGGGGTTGGGGAGTGAGGTGGAGTGTCTGTTTTTTGGACATAGGTAGAATGAACCATATGCCACCATTTGGGATCTATAAAAGTCATTGTCGTATGGTTCCGGCCAATGTTGCTCTTGCTGGAATTGTGTCATACAGAAGAGGAACTTCTCCAAGTTCCTTCGGGAACAATGGCATAGCTGGAAGTTCAGCACCATGCCTGCCATTTCCTCGCGGAGAGAAGCCAAGAGACTTACCCCAGGCCACTGAAGCAGAAGCCTCCCAGAGCCAGTAGCTTGGAGACTACCCCCACCCCACCCCCCAAAGCTGAATTGGAAGGAGGAGCCTTGGAAAGAGGGTTTGCGTGTCTAAGTGCTGTCACCCAGTAGGTGAGGAGTCTGAGGTTGGCATGTTTTGGGTGCAGTCTTAGGTATGCCAAGCAGTCAGGCTTTAAATGACTAAAGATAATCTTCTTGGTGGACTACAGTTAAAGAAGTGTATGTGTATGTGCAAGAATTTGAATTTGATGGGCTTGGCCATTTAAAGCTAATACACAAAGGGTGTCTCTGACCCAGTTCTGTAACACACATGCTTAAGCGTGGGGCTTCCTTTAGGGTTGAGGCTGTGTTGAAATCAAGAAATACTAGGTAGACCCCTTCGCTCCAGCAGGAGCTATTTGCCTTCAGGATCCTTTATTAGGTGAGAGAATAGGAGTATTCATTTTGGCTGTGACCAGCGATGTGAGCTTCAGGTGGGTTCAGACCAGACCCTGTTGTTGGCCGTACTCCTGTTCATCTCTTCTTTCCCCCTCTCAGGAGCCTTGAACCGCCCATGGTCAGGTGTACCTGAAGCCCCCCCCTTCCCAGCAAGAGGGTCTCTGTCCATATTTTTTTTGTGCTCCATTTCACCTTCCCTGCCCCGTGTTGTATTCCCTAGGTGTCCTCCCATAGAGTCCAATAGAGTGGGGACAAACTCAGCCGGAAGAGTTTGTATGTAGACTGTATGTACGTTGGAGGGATGTAAGAAGAGACAACTAGGATGAGGATTTTGCTCTGTGGCTAGAGTTTATTTCTCAACAGAGTGGGGGCAACATAACCATTTTACTATTTCTATTTTCTATTTGTGTCAATAAGGCAAAGAATAGAAAATGTCCAAGTGCACTGTAATAAAGAAGAGATTGTAGCAATGCTAATAGATGCCAATTATACTTTGTGGACTAAAAGTTGATGAGAGGGTGGAAATTGACTTTGTAGAGAAAGTGGGACCCTAAGAATTCATAGACAGGAAATACACTAAGCAATAAGCCAAGGCAATGATGTAGGATCCCAAATAGGCTTAGGACGTGAGACACTGAGACTTCTGAAGGCAAAGATAAGGGACAGGGTGAGAAGAGAAGGAATGGTTGACATTGTTTTAGGGAACAATTACCATTGTCAGTTGTCATGAAGTTGATTCATACTCAATGACCCCTTGAACAAACTTTGCCCCACCACACACCACCTCCATGATCTTTGGTTTGCTCATTAAGTCACTGCTGGGGTCATTGTGTATTTGGAGTGCTTCCCAACTGAAGGGCTCATCTTCCAGCACCTATATTGGGTCATGTTTTATTGTGGTCCAGAGGTCTTTATTTGATATTTTTTGGGGGGGGGCATCACCGCCCTCTGGTGGGAGTGGGAGGCCCAGCCTTGCTCCCAGAGAGCTGCTGCTGGATTAGAACTGCCAAGTCCGTGGGCCACAGTCCTTCACTCAACCACTGCGCCACTGGGGCTCGGCCCTTTCCTAGATTTTAAGAAGTAGATCACCAGGTCTTTTTTCCTAATCTGTTTTAGTCTGGAAGCTCTGTTCTATTTACCATAGGTGACTCCATTGGTATTTGAAATACCACTGGCATAATTTCAAGCATTGTAACACAAACAAGTCACCACAGTAAGACAAACTGTTTGGCAGAAGACTAAAAGGTTTGGCATATCTTTGGGGGAAAACATCTTTTTGTATTCAACAGACAGCGTGGAGTTATGGGCAGTGAGACCTGCACAAGGAAGCAAAGGAGATCCCAGGGTAGTGAAGGTGAAAGGAAGTCCCAGGACAACCATGGTCAGTAGTCCCAGTAAGCACCCCACCCACCCAGGGGAGTCAGGAGGCCCTGGGAATAATAAAAATGAATGGGATTGGCTGAGCCCCGGTGGCATAGTGGTTGTGTGCAGGACTGCGGCCCACTGGGATGGAGGTTCAATTCCGGCTCCCAGGAGCAAAGGCTGGGCCTCCTACTCCTACCACCTGCGGGCAGTGATGCCTGAAAAAAAAATGAATGGGATCTCAGGTGTGGTGGATGGTAGTAAGAGCGTGTGTCAGAGAACATGGAAACAGCTTAGTAATACCCATGGCTGTCAAAGTGATTCTGATCCATGGTGGTCCCATGTGCTACAGTGTAGAACTGTGTCCTGTAGGCTTCCTGGAGTCCCTGCAAGGCACAGAAGTTTAAGCACTTGACTAATAATGAAAAGCTCGGGAAGACAAAGTAAAATATCATAATGGAATGTGCAATGATCTAGAATCAGAAACCAAAAAGAAGGAGGGGCACGTTCAACATATCTTAAACTGAAAGAACTCAAGAAAAAGTTCCAGCCTCAAGTTGTAACAATAAAATAGTTTATGGACAAAATATTGGATGATACAATAAAAAGATGGAAAGAATTCATAGAATCACTGTACCAAAAGGAACTAGCCAATACTCAACTGCTTCCAGAACAGTTGGTGTTCTTGAACAAGAACCACTGGTGCTGAAGGAAGATGTTCAAGCTGCCATAAGAACATTAGCCATTGATGCAACAATGGAAGCACTCATACATTGTTGCCAGGATATTTGAAAGACAGCTACTTGGCCAGCTCATTGGTAGATATCCATTTTGTTTCTACTCCAAAGAAAAATGGTCCAACAGAATGTTCAAATTATTGACTAATATCACTGGTGTCACATGCAAATAAAATTTTGCTTGTGATCATCCCGTAAGGGTTGCAGCAGTACATTGACTGGGAACTTCCAGAGGTTCAGCCTCGATTCAAAGGAGGACATGGAAGAAGGGATATCATTGCTGACATATGAGATGGAGCTTGGCTGAAAGCAGAGAATAGCAGAACAATGTTTACTTGTTTTTATTGACTACGTTAAGGCATTCGACTGGGTGGATCATAAACTATAGATAACCTTGAGAAGAATGGGAATTCCATAATACATCATTGTGCTCTCGTGCAACTTGTACACGGATCAAAATGTAGTTGTGGGAACAGAGCAAGGAAATACTCCATGGTATAACATCAGGGAAAGCGTGTCAGGGTGTATCCTCTCATCCTATTTATTCAATCATTAGTCTGGGCAAATAATCAAAGAGGCTGCATTATGTGGAGAAGAATGTGGCATCAGGATCAGAGGAAAGCTTATTCACAATCCGTGATAGGCAAATGACACCACCTTGTTTGCTGAAAGTCAGGTGGATTTGACGCATGTGATGAAGATCAAGGATTGTAACCTTCAGTATGGATTACATCTCAACGTCAAGAACACCCAAATCCTCATAACTGGACCATGAGGTTGCATTCTGTTTAATGGAGAAAAGATCAAACTTTCAAGGATTTAATCTTGCTTGGATCCACAATCAGTGCTGATGGAATCAGTGGCCAACAACTCAAACAATGCATTGCATTGGGTAAGTCTGCTGTGCAAGACCTCTTGAGAGTGTTCAAAAACAAGGGTATTTGAAAAGCTTCACTGCCCACGGTACACCTCCTGACCCAAACCATGGTGTTTTCCATTTTCCTCCTCTGCATGGGGAAGTCGGACATCAAATAAGAAAGATGGAGGAAAATCAGATACAGTTGAACTATGGTGCTGGGAAGGATAATGGCAAAAATCGCCAAAAGAACAAGCAGCTATATCTTGGAAGAAGTCTAGTCAGAGTGCTCCTTAGACCCCAGCAAGGGGCGACTTCTCTCAAGTGCTTTGGACACGTTGTCAGGAGAGACCAGTCCCTGGAGAAGAGCATCATGCCTGGAGAAGTGTAGGGGCAGCCTTAATTAAAGAGGAAGGCCTTCAAGGAGATGGACTGACACAATGGCTGACACAATGGACTGAAAACATGAGGAACCCTTGTGAGGGTGGTGGGAGACCAGGCCGTGTCTGTTCTCTTGTACACCGGGCCGCTGAATTGGAACTATGGTAGTGGTTCCTAACAAACCCTCATGTAATCTAGGTCTTTTAGGGAAGAGCATTGTCTCCATATTCGATGTGGCGGTCATGTACTTGATGTCAATTTTATGATTAAGAGTGTAGGGGTGAAGTCTAGCCTGTCATTCTGGAGCTAGCCAGTGAGCCCTCTGTGTGGGTGTGACTTTCTGTTGAGAATTCTGGGAAGTCTCTCGGTATTTCCCAATGGGAAATTGAGAAATTGACTCAGATCCTGAGAGACAAGCTACTGACAAGATGAGATGATAGCACGCTGATCAATCTTGACTCCTGGCGACTGGAGGAGCCGGAGGAGAAGCCACAGGGGCTTACCCAATAGAACCAGACCTCTGGGGCCAGAGAACGCATGGAAAGACCCCTGCTAGTGCTGGGAGGCTTCTACCCCAGCTGGATACACAAGAATCTGCACCCACTGACCTGTGATTGTCCTGGCGTCATTGCAGGTGCTTCGTAAGTTGGAAAACTTTATAGACTGGTATCAGACATATGGGCTAATATCACTTATGACCTTGGACTGGACTAGGTTGGGATGTTTTCTCAAGTTCCATTCCTCTGGTATATAAACCTTTCCCTTATATCCATATGCATGTCTATGAATTTGTTTCTCTAGTCTACCTGGACTAACACATTGGATCACCAATTTTAATGAACTTTTCATATGCATGTTATACATTAATCAAAAGAGAATGTGTGCGAGCAATTTTTCTGTAGCCTCAAATCTGTTCTAGTTAATTACACCCCTTAAGAAAGTTACAGGAGAAAAGAAACACCATCAAAGGGAATACCAGTTTAATAAAAAATGATGGCCAAACTTATTGGAAGGATGGGTGAAAGAATGTGGGGGTGGGGGGGGCAGGGCCATACAAGGGAGCTAAATCATTGGTTTCAACAGCAAGAATTGATCAGGAAAGAGCAAATTCTTCTGAGGGTTTATTTATATGAGGAAGTACTAGGGTAAAAACATCCAAAAGAATTGCAATGGCTGTCTCTGTGGTGCAGAGATA